>PVQA01001389.1:0-40291 GCA_002980515.1 Fusarium burgessii | reverse complement strand
ATTTATTTACAGTTAGAAATTAACTTATTATAATATAAAAATAATTAAAAGCTAAATTAAAAAAAAAGTATTTAATATTCTCTTAAGTACTAACTTTAGTTAGGTTTACTGCCCTCAATACTGCTGGTATTAATGTCTAAGTAGGAAGATTAACAGTAGTTAGACATGCTCGTTTACTCCGTAATCCTAACAAGACATACGTCAGATAAGCAGGCTCCCATGCGAACTGTAAGGCTCTACAGTCCGTCGGCTTTAGAAGGCGGACGGACTGGTAACCTGCTTATCGGCTGAGGTAAATCAACTAAGCCGTTTCAGGACTAAGACATTCTCCGTCCTTGGCGCGAGGAAAATCAACGCAAAGGAGCAACTTGCATCAATAGTGGCAGGCCTCAATGTAAGCGAATACAACACACCCGGGCGACAATACCCTTGCCACCTGTCAGCTACACGACACCATCGCAATGCCATTATGGCATTTCCACAGCCTGATTTTGCATTTAGCTAAGAGCTTCTGTCAATTAGGCATTGATAAAAGTTACCAATTACAGCCAGAGATCCAGTACCTGACTAGCACTATCGATATAAATCAGAAACACAGTGTTAGCCAGCGGCATCAATTCCTAGAATTAATTCCTTGCTGCTTATATCCCTCTGCTTAGCCGAATTGAGGCCCGATCAGCCAGCCACGAAAAAAGCCCCGTTTGCCGTGGGTGTGTGATTACCATACCTGATGCAATCAGTAAGCAGAGTAAGGCTGAAGGGTTTTTATTAAGGTTTATTACGGCTTCTCTTGTTTTTGAAATCCCATTATTGTATTTCTTATATAGCCCCTTACTTTATTGTAGTTGAAATCTTCTAAAGAAATATTAGGTTATTACTATTTGTCCCATAAGAGCATGTTGCTCTTCAGTAATCTCACCTTTGAGATCCTTAAAGTATTGGATAGTCATGACTTTACAATCCCCAGGGGTATCGTACTTGCCAATATACGGTTATACCTTGTCCCATTAAAGGCCCATGTCGACAAAGTTTGCTTTCATCTGGTCCCTTATCTGTTTTCGCAAACCATCCCTATCCGCTTTAATTAAACTGAAAATTTCCTTCCTCTTGTCGCTAATCGGGTTCTTTAACTCTTCCAAAACCCGATTTTTGTAATGCTCTGTCGGATCGGTGTTGAGCACATGTGCCTCGCCAAAGTTTGCTGGGTAAAGGTTGTAAAAGTTGTACTAGGCTGCATTATAGAGCTTGCCAATTTCTTACTAGAGCCTCAATTCCAAGTAGAGTTAATACCAGCTGCATTAAAGAAGTGGACCTACATTTTCTGGATTATATGATGCTTGTCGCCTATAGGCTTCTCCAGACCTTTCGCTATTTTGTCGTGGCCTTTTTCTAGGTCATTCAATACAACCAGCCTCGAAAGATTGTCCACTGTATCATTTGACCTTCTGTACTTTATTAAAGGGCCTTCATTCCCTTGATCTACCTTTCCTAAATGCATCTAATAGCTCGGTACCTCACTCCGAGGTATTAGAGCCTCGGTCCAGGAAACCTGGAGAAAACCAGGTGCGCTGGAGGACGGCGGGCCGTGCCGAATCATGGTGGAGGATCATCACCCGCCCTAAACAAATATGTGCCAAGATATTCAGCCCCATAGCAGTAAAATCAACCAATAAAACCACTAGTGACGCCAGCTGGTAATTCCTGAAATTGCCTAGGGCTATCACTGTTATGCCGTCGGTCTATAATATTGCCCTCTGCATATGCACGGAGACTTGTAGGGAAAGGAATGGACAACGAGTTCAGCCGCTATCCTTGGCCCGATTGACCGAGCGGAGCAAGGGTTTCCCACCAGAAAAGAGTTGGGAGAATTCAAACTCTTTTTGGTCCCGCCCTCACTCATCGTAACATATGGATATCGATCCCGTACTACAGTTTATCCATATATTGACGCGCTACCTAAATCCGCCATTAAGAACCTCGACTGATTCGTTGTCCAGAGTGAGGAACGTCGGTATTCGATATTATATCCGTACATGACTGTCAACATGTTCCTCCTCTTGCTTTTTGTAGGATGCGTCACAGCTGATTCTGGAGACGACTTCTCCAACAACTTGTTCTCTGATCTAGCTCCGTACGTTTTGTGATCTGTCTCATTTGGTGCCGAAAAGCTAACAGTGCCTATCCAGTCTGCTAGCGCTCTTTGGAGAACGAGTCGCGATGCAATTTATGAGCCAATCTATGGGCTGGGCTGATCACTTTATCCTGGCTATGGCGCCTATCGGCATTATTACTATTATCGTCAGCGCCATTAGGGTCGGTGGCCCTTCATGGCTCAAAGCGATTATTGGCAGAGCCCGAGAGAACCTTGCCGTAGCCGAAGCGGAGTTAATGTCATCAACCTCGAAAGAAGTCTGCGAGCTCTGGAATGGTCAAGAGGTCGTGAGGTGTATGGGTTCTGCACCCGTTACTGAGTTTATTTGCTTGTTACCTAAGGAAGAAACGAACTATGCGCAGATGGAAACAGAGACTGTCTACCTGAAAGAGGCACTGAAAAGAGGAGATCTTGTAACTTTCGGTAAGTAGGCCCATTGCATCTCGTGGAACAATGATCATAACATAGGTAGACAAGAGCTTCCGACAAAGCCTTATACGCAAATTCCATCCAGATTCCAAAGGCCAAGATCCCGAAGGAGGGTTGTCATCAAGTGACCCAACAGAGCCAAAGATCGTTATCGTGCGAAATAATACCGCTGATGCACCAAACATCTCTCTAAATTCCCATAACCAGTTTGGCCGTGGAGAACTACGAGTCGTTGCCGTCATCGCGACTGTTCTCCAGTTTGGAGTGCTCGCCTTTTGCGGATTCGCTACCTACTATCCGAGCTTGAAGTTTCAGAAGGACGGCAGCGCCATCCAAGACTATGCGTTTCCATGCACTGCAACCGGGACTCTTACGTTGATTGTTGGACTGCTAATCTGTTCCCATGTGGTAGAGAGTAGCACCACAGAGCAGAGATACAAGCCAGGGCCGGGACGTAGAGCTCGGATGGTTTGGTTGCAGAAGACTCAAACTGTTAGCGATCAGCACTTCGGTTCCTATGCGATCTTTGCGGCCGATGACAGAGCGCTCATTACGACGTCTCACCGGGCGCTTAAGGGCAAAGAGACGAATCATGCTATCGATGGGGCTCGCGAGGGCGGGAACTGCACAAAGGCGTCCTCTTCGGTTCCAGAAATCAAAGCAAAAGAATTTATTGATAAGTCTTTACGCCATTTTGGTATTAAAGCTGTCATCGGAACCGCTATCAGTCTTTGCGGCTTCATCATCCAATTCATTGGCCTGCGAGGAATGCATTGGTCGGCCTCGATCGCTCAACTCCTGGCAGTCCTCATCATGATGGCCTTGAGGGCACTGGTTCGCCGTGGGTTAGCAAAACCTCCAGAATGTATTAAGCTTACTCCGGGGTTTGAGCTTGATTGGTTTGCCACAACGCTAGGGGATATTGATAACGCACCCTGGCTTGCTACGCGAGCCCCCGACATTGATAGCAAAACAAGAAAGGCTTTCAGAGAATGGACTGTCAGAACCGGCGAGATAGCCCAGAAACATGATGATGGATCACAAACGGACCCAGTCCCTGAGTCAAAGAGCGCAGGGCCCGAGGCAAATGATTTGGTGTCTGCTTTAGATGCCAACCATCTACGTTCACCGCACGAGGTAATGAAGCTTAGGAGGAATCTCGGTCGGCTGGCTGACTGGCGTGGGCCTGCGTCTGAAGAGGCCATCGCTGTTGCCAGGGCCATCGAGATCACTATGGATACTCTTTTCAGTAAATCTTCCCAGGCTTCTTCGTTTAGTTGGTCTTTGTGCGCTCAATTTGGCGGCGGCCGGGACAAGCCTGTCGATTTTCAACTGAAGTGGCAAGCCAGTGGAAAATGGAAAGCTTACTCGGACGAAATCGAAGCATCACTATCCTTGTGGCTTTACTCCGTCAACGACTTGGAAGACAGAGATGCTCAAACTCCATCTAAACAGCCAAGTAACAAAGATGATGAAGATGATGCGTGGCTCCGTGCGAAAGGATCATCTATGAAAAGAAGCCTACGACTCTTAGGCTGGCGTACCAAGCTCCTCAACCGAAGCCTTGAGTGGTGGATGCCGAATGAAGCACCGAGCATCCTGGATGATTGGAAGGACGAAAAGATCCTGAAAGAGGTGGAGCGACACAGGATCGTGGGCTGTAGTACACACCATCGGTTCGAAGATAACACTCCTGGCTCAGGACCGCCTGAAGCCGAAATAACCAGCACTGCCAGCCCGGAGCCAGTTGATGCTGGAATTTCCAGCGCTGACAATGCTAGGAAGGGAGTTAACGAGAATGCAAGGAGGACCCTCTTAATTACAGAGTCGTATAGTCCTTTGAAGTTGCTGTACGCCCAAGATATCTTCTCAGCGTTCATGTGGGCTGCGGCAAAACAACTATCAGGTCCAATGGCAGGAGCCGCT
The DNA here is from genome assembly GCA_002980515.1 of Fusarium burgessii. Taxonomy (NCBI): domain Eukaryota; kingdom Fungi; phylum Ascomycota; class Sordariomycetes; order Hypocreales; family Nectriaceae; genus Fusarium; species Fusarium burgessii. Next base: position 35,784 of record PVQA01001389.1, on the reverse strand, counting down.
GAAATACGACCAATTGATGATGCGAGTGGTGCCGACTCGTGGAAATACTTCAAGCTCCGCAATAGCCAGCTATCCAAGATGATTCAGGACATTCAGACCACTGGACTTGGAAACGCCGCAGATGTCTATCTGAGCGTGATCCCCCCGCTTAGCATGACACACAAACTCCCTGAAGCCGTGGCTATCATTCAATTGGCAAGAGATCATGCTAAAAGACACGAACAGCTGGGACAATTGGTGGAAGCCGGTCGTATTTATGAGTGGCTGTTCGAAACCGTTGCTGTACTACAACCAGAGAGTCCCGTTTTCGTCAGAGCTACAGCTGTTTTGATGGATTATCTGAGGCACCTCACTCTCACGATCGAGCTGAAGACACTTGAAAATGACGAGAATGACCTCGAAGATTTAGAACGGCGTAAATCAAACATCGAAAAAAGCGTGAGAGGCAGTATTAGAGATGGCGAAACTTCCGTCGTCTCTGCAGTTTTTCCGAATCTCATGAAAATGTACGAAGCCCAAGGCCGTGGTTGGAAATGTGGCCTTACGCGAGAAGACAGGGAGGACGAAGAAGATGAAGAAGATGATGAAGATCCCGACGTCAATCACATGTTTAAAGGTCTCATGGACATACCCTCCCTGGGCCTCACAGATCTGCATAAAGTGGCGACATATGGCTCAAATCATTACTGGGGATGGAACGAACTTGAGGATGCTGTGAAAAGCGCAGGTAGTGTGAATTGCAGAGACGTCATGGACTGGACACCACTGCATTACGTGGCAGCTGTGGGTTCTTGGGGTGCCTACGATCATAAGATGGATACCACTGCCTGCGATCTTATGGGCTGGACGCCTCTGCACTACGCTTGCTTACGTGGCCATGAGCCGATTGTGCTGTATCTCATTGTACAAGGCGCAGAGGTGAATGCACAGGGTAGAGATGGGAAAGCACCTCTACATTGTGCAGCAATGGGAGGTCACTTGGATCTGGTGAAATTGTTGGTTGAGGCAGGAGCGGTTATTGATATTTCAGATGCCTTCTGGACTACACCGCTGCTATGGGCCGTACGCAATGGCTACGAATCTGTTGTGGATTATTTGTGGCCTGAGGCTTCTCACAAGCTGCGCGATTACAAGGGGAGAACCGCTTTGCATTTAGCAGTGGCTGCAGGCAAAACTAAAATGGTCAAAAATCTGCTCGGCCAAAAGCCTCAGGCCGATATGGAAGCTAAAGATAGGAAGGGCCAGGCGTCACTACACTACGCTGCAGAGAGAGCACAGGACGATATCGTGAAGCTGCTCATCGAGAATCATGCCAATAAAGACATTCAGGATCGTAAAGGCGAGACGCCCCTACACTGCGCTGCGCAGAGAGGACAGGACGATATTGTGAAGCTGCTCATCGAGAATCATGCCAATAAAGACATTCAGGATCGTTACGGCGAGACGCCCCTACATCACGCTGCAGTGGAAGCACAGGACGATATTGTGAAGCTGCTCATCGAGAATCATGCCAATAAAGACATTCAGAATCGTTACGGCGAGACGCCCCTACATCGTGCTGCGCAGGGCGGGAGTGAGGCTATCGCAAGGCTGCTTATCGATGCAGGTGTTAACAAGGAAGCTCGGGATGAGGAAGGTCAGACGCCCCTACATCACGCTGCAGAAAGAGGACGGGAGTCCATGGCAAACTTGCTTGTTCAGGAAGGTGCTGATAAGGAAGCTCGGAATGAGAAAGGTCTGACGCCCCTACATTTCGCCGTGTTAAGGAGTCGCGAAGGTATCGCGAGACTGCTTATTAATGCAGGTGCTGATAAGGAAGCTCGAGACGAGGAAGGGTTAACTCCTTTACACAGTGCCGTGAAGGGGGGTAAAGAGACTACTGTGAGACTACTTATTGATACGGGTGTTGATAAGGAAGTCCGGGACAAGAAAGGGTTGACACTCCTACATTCTGCTGTTAAATATGGGCATGAGGCTATTGTGAAGGTACTTATTTATGCGGGCGTTGATAAGGATGCTCGGAATGGGGAAGATCAGACGCCCCTCTATGTCGCTGTGGTGAGAGAACAGGAACGGTACGAGACTCGGCTTCGTATTGAAAAGGAATTTAATGGGGAAGAATGGGATGAGGGGGATTTCGTGCGCGAATACGACTCTGAATTTGAAGCGGACGCAGCCGTAGTGAAGCTTCTCGTTGACGCCGGCGGCGATAAGGATGCTGTAACGTTTGATGGCTCGACACCACGACTGGCGGCTGGTAGGAGTCTCAATCCTTATGTTCGCAGACTGCTAGACGTAACAGAAGGAGCTGAGATTATACCTTAGGAAGAATGCAGCTAAGTTTAAAACTAGTATTAAATCCTAACCAACGGGCGGCTGGTAGTTTGGGGCAAACTGAGCTAAGCACCAGGCGCGGTGAAGTTCCGATTTGCAAGGGACTGTTGCTTACGAGAAATTATCGCAAGCTCAACAGTAACACACATCGAGATCAGTTCTTCCGTTGGGTTTTATAACGATACTATAGTAGTCAGAGCATTTTAGGCGTACCGAGACTTCCATGCGATTCGACATTGACATTCGCATTGGCATCACCTGCAGTACCTGTATTGTTTCCGAGAATGTGAATCGGTCTATGAAGACGACATGTTTTAACAAGAACGCTAAATGCCTTTGCCAAGTATTTGCACCGCTATCGAATAGCAGGACCAATTTTGGAGAAGATGAAAGGCATGCATAGATAGGCTTTTCACTCTAGAATCACTATATCCTCAATCCAAAAAGAAAGCAATTGAGTTTATATACTTTACTGAAACCATCAACTTCTTCCGTGCTCTATTTCCCTTCTTGACACGTTGGCTTTCATGCGAGATGTAGTTCCGCGCCTCGAGGCCGCGACAAATGTAAAATACGCTTCGTCATGTCTCATCGCACGAGAGACTCCTTCCATCTTATCCACAACTTTCACTGCAGAGGTAGATAACAGCTGGCTCGTTTCCATATGGGCAGTCTGGATTCATCCATAAACATCAGCTCTAGAGCAAGGGTTACAGCAGCAGAAGAGAGCTAAAGCGCAGTGAAGACCCATTACCCACGCGTCGTGGTCGGAACCAAGCTCTGAGCCTTCAAATTCCCGATCACAAAAGAAGACGGGGTCGGGGCGGCCGAATGTTGGAACTCGCAAACCGAGCCAGTTTTGCGGCGGCAACGGCGCCATACTGCTTTTCCGGATCCGAATTCATCTCCTGACAGTTGCTGCCGAACAGATATTTGTATACTAATGTGATCCTAGGTTGCCCTGGTCCATTGTCCCCAGCCGTTGTTATCCGGCGATCCGGCGTTAGGTCTATAATCTTCAAGTTTTAAGATACTCTCTTTCAAATATAACCCTAACCTTATATAACGCTAAAATAAGTTTTTAAGATATCCTGACACTAAGCTTGCATAATATATGCCACATAGTTGTAATCTACGCCCCCAAGCTCTTCTAGGGATGCATGTAACCCCTTGCAAACTGGAAGTCCCGAAGGTCGAAGACACGCAGCCCGTTTTCCACCCTCTCTAGAGTTAGGGATAATTTCTGCTGGATGGTGCAGGAATGTTGAGAGCCATACCTCCCGCCATGGGTGTCATACCACTGGGGCATCCTGAGACTCTTTATCATGTCCTTAGCCCCTTCAATGCTGAACCCGTAAAATGGTGGCGCACTACGCGGGCGCAGAATACCAAGTTTACTTAGTTCCTTCGTTAAAACACCCAAGAGCATGGCTGAGCACTCATAGGAACACTCCGGTTCCTCTTGTAGAAGGTCGACAAGGTTGTAGATGGCTGAGAATATATCATCGAGAGAGTCCTGACGTGCTTCGTTAATCTCTTCTGCGTCCTGGATCAGCAAAGGCCATAATATCACGGTCTTAATCAAGCTTACCAAGGATATCGACTGGAAAAGGGAAATCTTCGGCTTCGATTAACTTCCTACTGTGCCTTAATGCACGTCGAGTCATTTTTTGAAATATATCCGATTGTGTAAAAACCCAGGATATGAACATGCAGAGAATGCAGTCCCGTCCATAAACCGTTGGTACGTCCGACTTTAGATTTTCTAGCCAAATGTCGGCGTATAACTCAATGCTCTCATGGCACTGATAGTAGTTGACAATCATGGCCAGCTTTGCAAGCATTTCGAGGCTGACTAGTCTTGGTACATCTCGGTGATAGCCGTGCATGATAGTTAGTATGATATTGAACGCTTCCGGATCCCAGTCGCTCGCTGTTACTCGACGAAGTCCAGAGTGATCCGTCTTTCCCTCTGTATAAGGACCAGCAAATATCTTTTCAAAGTAGGTTGAAGCTAGTGCCAAGTGCTTCCCTGAAACTAGCATTCGTATCTCTACCTGATCAGGTAGGATTCCAGGTCTCTCTCCATAATCCAAATTCTGCATTCGCAGGTTTGAGCTGTCGGCATTTGTTTCGGCGTCAGTATACCCCGGTTCCTTTTTTTCCTCATCTAGAAATTCCGGGTGCTCATCACGTATACCATTGGACCCTGCGGAGAATGGGTCGGTAATCTCCCTAACGGGCATTGAGATTGAGACAGGAGAATCCGGTAATATCGATGGTGAAGGTGGTGGAGGGAGTCCTTTTTTCTTCGCCTTCTTCTCTTTCTTCTTTTTTTAAGGTTTTTCTTTAAAGGTCTTTCTTGCCCTACCCAGATTGTTTCCGCCTCCCAGTTGAAGGGCTGAGCCTTGTATGTATTGAGAATGAGGTTCGTATCCCCAAGCGAATCGAATACATAAGTCGATGGCTTTTTGCTGGATGCTGTTTTCTGAAAGCTTCCTTGAACGGAAACCGGCTCAAAACCAGAGTCATAATGAACCATTCTCACTGTGTTTATGCTTTAGCCTCTCGTTGCAGAAAGGGTAAAAGCAATACTGACCTACGCGGAATCAATGAAGTTGAATTTTAATCAGTGTGTTTCAGCAATATCTTTGTTGGAGATTTGCAAAGTAATAATGCGGATCTAAGTGTTAATTTTGTTGTGAAGAGGCGAGTCGCCTATTTATGAGATTGGGCTGCGTCTTACCTGGCTGCAGGAGGCCGACCAACTCTCTTCAAACCCTGCTTCTCTTCCTTTGTGAGACGAGCGCCGCTAGCAGATGAAGGATCGGTTTCGCGGTCGAGGATATTGTTTATAACTATCTCTGGACATGCAAAGTCAGGGAACTCTGTAAATTCAAGTATGAGTATGATGAATTACTTGGTTTGACTAAAGTAATCTCGAGAGACCAGCGACAACCATAGGACGAGTAATACAAGTCTCAAGAGCACAATGCCACATATCTCGCTGCTCTTAACGACTTTTCGCCCTTGCAAAAGGGATTTCACTTCCAAAGCCGAACGCTACCTCATTGGAAACGGCAAAGATTGCGGGCCGAACTATCCATCAGCAAGAGCGCGTACACCGTTAATGACAATGAACTTGATTAAACAGTCTGTCTGCCCTGTCGTACTACTAGCCAAAGTCATTCACGTAGTGGCTCATTAAATAAATGCATTTCAGGAATATACATGATCCTGTTTTCTGAGTCTGAAGTTATAATGGTATCATTATTATACTATTACTTTGAAGGGTTCTCGATGTTCTCTAGAAAATCACCTATCCACGTCCGAAATTCCGTATCTGCCCACTTCCCAATCACCCTCAGAGCCGTGAGGAGCTGATACATTCCCACTATACTTGCAGTGTCACCAATACGGATCACTTGGTCGATAAGTGTCTGCATCATATTAGCATAGTCCTCGTAAGTGAGAAAATAAAACCCAACAATCTTGTCTTTTTCATCCGTGGCAAAAATGACATGCCAAACGTTCCCGTAAACTTGCAATAAAGGAATAGGAATAGAGTCTTTGGTGGAATTCGCAGCTCGTAGACACTGGTACCATGCTGCTACCCAGATTCCGAGTTGTACTTGACTGCAGTTTTCAGCACCGCTGGTAGTCTTTGTTTCGATAAAGAGCGGTGCTGGTCTAGAAGCCAGAGCAGTATATGCTGTCTGATTGATTGTATCGTGCCACTGCGTCTGGAGAAACTTGTCGATGGTGGCTTGGAGCGTGTCGTCGGGAATAAGGGCGAGTGCAAAATCGACCATCTTATGGACTGATGATTCTGGTTCCGTCCATGTTCCCGAGTTGCCGCTGAGAAGACTTGAACGACTTGATGCAGCGCTTTATGATGCTGAGCTGGATAGACTATTTGACCTTGGGCGAAAGTCTTTGACGATCTGGGCGCTGGTGATGGTTTCGGGACGAAGAGAGGGGAACTGCGAAAAGGCGAGCTTGAGAATGGGGTAATGGACTTGAGCATTCCACGTTGATCCGCCTTTCATCAGCCTCTGAGCTTCCTCAGCCTCTTCAAGGATATCGAGAATGAGATCGTGTTCCTTCTTCATCCATGGGTCATTTTCACGGTCATCGTCTTGCTTCCAATAGTGTGGTGATATAATGATGTTCTGCATAGCCTCGGGGGTCATAATGCGTTGGATGTTGGGCGGGAGGATGCTCGCTTTGCCTGTGATATGGTACAGTTCTTTATACAAGCCGTGTATACTTTTTGGTATTACCGATAAACCTGGTGTCTGTATGATATGTATAGGTGGGTTGAGCTTCATCAGACTCGCAGTGGTATAATGCTTCTTGCTTGGAGACTGACGGCGTCGTTTCACAGACGGTGACTCTCCAGCATTCTTGAGATTGTCCGCAAAAGATGAAGCAGCCTTTCTAAACTGGATGACATTCGGATCTTGTGGCGCGCGAGGCGTTGCATCCAGATCGATGGGTACTGTCAATTGCCGATTCGAGCCTCTTGTAGGACTGGACATTGGACTGGGATAGTCTGTTTCATTATCGCGCTTGCGCTTCAAGGAGGGACTAGAGTTGCTATCTGCTACTTTGTTGATCCACGCTTCTATTACTGAGGTGTGCATGATGCTTTGCGTTAGGATGGCATAATCGGTTTATACGTTGGAATGAGAATTGAAGATGTTATGATGGTGTTTTAGATTTAACTGGATGTTGCGGGGCAACTATGGACTTGGCCTGATGGAGAAAACGCATACGTCAGCAGCTTTCATTGGTCCTTGATTCCCATACAATTGACGGCATAATAATTTTGCAATAGCGACAGCGTAGTGTATGATAATTGAGACGAGCAATTGTAAAAGTTTACTTTGCGCTGACTCTTTTTTTCCACATCTTTTTCCCATGAAGGATAAGTGATTTACATATTGAAAGACCTTTCTGGCTCTGGCTCTAAGCGACAGACATTGAGTGCGACGCTAAACCTCAAGCGGCCTGGTCTGTCCTACCGGCGACATTTAGTTCCAGTCTTCCGACAGCCAGTCTAAAAAATGATTATCCTCTGCTTTAGGGTAATTGGAGGAAATGGCATCGCTTGTGTCAGAGGTACAGGACCAATTATTATTATTTCACCCAGAAAATGCACAGTACACGAGAAAACTAACTCAAGTAGTTCAAAGTTTTTCGGGGGAGATTCCCATTACAAAGGTGTGCTCTCAAATACAAGTCGAGAAGTGGAATTTTGCTGCCAGCCAGGCAAGTATGGGTTGCTGAAGGTTGTATGGTTGTGCCAAGTTGAGGCATTCGTTCAATACAGACACAAATCAGCTCAAAATGCAGTATTTAATCAATTGAGCCATAGCCTATACTCTTTGCTATCTTTTATTATCCAATCGCAATCGCAATGAGTGTTCATTTTTACCGCGACAAGGCGCGAGGCTCAATTGTAGCAGCATCATATGAGATACATTTGTCGCATTCAACCAAATTCAGCTCAAATCTAATGGGGTCTCATGAGAAGGAAGATATTATATTGATACAGATCCCAGGACTTTCTTTAATGGCGCGACTTGTATGTATGCCCAGTTCCTCAATTTTCAATCATATCCATCATAAAAGTCGTTTCATAAATCGAGGTGCAGAGTCCACGATTGCTCATCTCACGAGTGAGCCTAGCCGCATTCGGTGCCCCCCCAAGTTTTAGTGGTCTTTCTCAGTGGACTTCAGTGAAGTCACATCTGAACTTGTTCAATTGATCCGTTCATTAACATCACCAACTTCTCCAATAAGGAACTTCACAACAATTAATCGTGTTAATTATAAGAAATATGGGACGTATTGACAGAGATATAATAATCTTATGGTCTAGTCAATGTAATAAGAAACCATCTTTGGGGTGAGCTCCTCATTTGGCAATGGCCAGATGCCCTGCCATTTTCAAGACTGGGATTTACAACCTTATTGTCATCACTCACTTCTCAAAATAAGTATAAGTATCAATTAATATCTAAGTAACTTAATTACTTCATTAAATTCCATTTCGACTGCTAAGATAAACTGTTCCTCACGTTTGAAGGCGTAGGTAACCATTTCGTCACGATCCTGAAGCCGCATTGCTCCAAACTTACCAGCTCCTGACTATTTCTCAAATCTTGCAGCTTCGTTGTCTCATCTAATACCGGTTGGATATCTTTACTTGAACCCACAGATCTAGCAGAAAAATAGATTTCATGGCCACTTGAAAGCTATCCGAACTTCGAATTCCAGTCAGCGGCCATCTACTATCTCGCTGCCGGAACACTGCCTCTGAAACTGGAGATGAAGTAGCTTCTGTTCGGGTTTTATCTTGAGGCAGCCATATATCTCTTTAACCAGCCTTTCGATCTGCATCTCGACATTTGCGCCTCGAAAAATAAGGGTTGCACCATCTGGGCCGCGTACAAGAAGCCATTAGATCTTGAGATGTAAAACATACTGGCTATAAAGGCCTTGAGACGGGAAGAACAGAAGACGGACCTACGATTTCCGTCAGCACGTCACATACTACAGTCAAAAAGAAGACCACTACCTCGGCGAATTTGGCTGTGAAGGCCGGCCTGAGTATCTTTGACTGTGACCCCATTTCAACCAGGATGGGCTACGGCTCAGGAACGACGAGCTTCTTCATAAGCATTCCTTTACCGTCCAAGTTTCTAGGCAACACCAAAGTGCATTCAGTGACGTTCCAGTATAAGAACGGAAAATAGACTTTTAATGGACTGAAGATTAACGGCGAGCTCGCGAGCAAAATCAGCGACGTCAAGGCCTCGAGCAAGCGCGTCGTCATTGCTCCATCAAGCGAAGCCAGTCTGCCACTAAAACTAGAGGACAAGATTGAGAAAGGTTCTGGATTCGCCTCGGCCGCACTGTCCAATGGACACCAATACATCTTCTGGATTAACACAAGGGGTGCTATTCAAGCTCGACAATGCATACCAACCGCGTCCGCAACTGATCATCGCGAATACAAGAACTTGGCCGACTTCCTTTTTACAGTTGATGGCATCACTACCGTCAAATCAGCGGCTTGCTCAGCGCCATCGTCTTAACCAAAGGAACCGAACAACGGCAATATTAATTACATATTTAATGCACCATTTAATAAATAATACAAACCCTTATACACATTGCAATCCCCATATCTGGCATACATATGTCAAGAAGCTTAAAAATAGCTCTGCAGGGCGTTCCCATATGTCTCTCATCTCAGACAGGCCTGTATGAAGAATCTTATAATTCCTACAAGCAGTCACCCTAACCTGTTCGTCTTGCGCCGTCATGTTCAAACACTGCACAAGTGCAGCTCGAAGAACGTGATAGAGAACAAAAGGAGGCAAATTCTTGGTCGCCCCGTTACCAATCAACTGCTTCAGGATCTCGGCCACTTCGTTGGCGGCGGTAGTCACTCGTTCAAGGGGAGTGGTGCCATCATTCGACTTGTATGCCCAGGAAGGCCGAAGAAACGGTCGAAACAAGTTGATTATGGATGCATGGTATGATATCCAGAATACATATTGCGGTATAAAGGGTAGGATATCTTTAGTGGTTTCTAGTGTTTCACTTCTTGCCTAAATGATATTATTGCTTCTAATGCTCGGTGGAGTTGAGCCTCCTGCTCTACTAAGGATAGACTTTTAAAGTTCGGCATATAGCTAGTAAAATGATTAGCATCACTCATGAAGTAGGGTTAGGTATCTCACATTGCTTCAATGTAACTCTGATGCAGCCGTAGCAACTGACAGTTATATCTGAAATAGATTGCTGAAAGGTCATTCGAGTCCAGAAAGAGATCGTCAGGGAGGGGTACATGTTCGGTGTCCCATGGCATAGCTCGTGGAATCCCAAGACCTGGGATTGATGTTCTAGCACAGGTGACTATTAGCGATGAAATACTTTACAACACTAATTCTAGGGATCAATGGTATCTTACTGTTCGACCAGTAACAGTGACCAGAAAGTCTTAATTTGTTCTTTGCGAGTAAGGTTCATCTCGTCTCCCGTATCAGGGACTAGGTCGGATAAAGTCGACAGATTTTCCAAGTGAAGATGTGTAGAAAGCCCAATGGCCATATCTAGGATGATCAGTAGTTTTCACTACAGGGCAGAAAGCTATTTCAACGCACATTGATATGCAAAGCCATCTGATCGATGGAACAAGGTCTGCTTAAACCAAGCGAGAATTGATGTCGCCTTGATCACAGGTAACGATGATTTTAGGCTAAAACATGACACGGCCAGCATCTCAGCATAGGATAGCAACGCGTTTTCTAAATCCGCCGAGATATTCAGGCAATGAGCCGAGACAGCGAATATCGAGCTGTACAGAAATTGCAGGCCTTGGTCATTCTCGGGGAAGGACGGATAAAATAGAAGCCATGAAGGCTCGACAAACAGGTAGTAAATGTTGATGGAATTCAAGAAAAAGTCCATCATACGGTTCTTTAGCTCCACTTGCTGACTGAACATCTGTATTAGAGTAAAGACCCTGTCCATTGGAATTACAAAAGAAGGTCTCGAGTTAGTTGCAAATCTCGATATTGAAGAAGCTACTGGAATGGTGAACTTTCCAGGGCCTGAGAAGATCAATTCTCGCCTGGTAAAGCTGACCATCTCCAGTTGAGAAAGGCAAAGTCCTCTAACGCAAGTTCGGACCTTACTGCACAAGGATGCCGCTGTACAATGGCTGGGGTGGCATGGCTAGATTCGTGATTCTGTTCCATCACGGCGCCGTTGCGCATCTCGTTGACCATTGCCGAGAGATGCTGAACCTGGGTTTTAAGAGATTCGACATAAGAACTATCACGTCGTGTAAGGCTATATAGGAGTACATTACTAAGCTGTTGGTTTTGAGGTCGGCAGAACAGCATATACCTGAATGGTTTCTGACGCAGCCTCCAACTACAGTCGGTTCCGCGCAATGCGCATGCAGAACATTGGGGATTTTTGCCGTAACACTAATGGCCATGACCCGTTACTAACGACTTGGAGATTGGGGTAAGCCTGGCGAACCTTGCGCTTTCTTTGCCGGCACGGGTCACAGGCGGAGTAGACCCGTCTGGTTTTCTCCATGTTGGATTCATTGGAACGGCCAGTCTTCGACGTCTTGGGCATGGATGATTCCGAGGAAGGTGATTCCTTTGTTCCGTGTGATGAGAAGACAGAAATACGGTGTAGTTAGTGCCACAATTCTTTGTGTGATGATGATTGTTGGAGAAAGACAGAATCAAGATCATGGCAGTTAGCGGCGGATAAGCTTTATCCGCGGGACGCTCGGCATGTGTGTTTGCCTCATAACGGACCCATTTATTCTAGACTCGTCTCGGAACTATTCCCGTATTGACTAACATAGTAGTCGTCAATCCAGGAACTGTCGGGATGATCAACCAAGTTCAATACGGAACATAAATATTTCTGGCTGAAATAAGGACCAAATACGGCATATTTGCCACAATCCGAGAGTAGGAAGAATGATTCATGCTGCCGGGCTTTTGATGATCACTTTAGAAGTGCGGTGTGACATGGTGATGTTTGGGTCACGAGAGATTCAAAGAGCAATATAAAAGAGCCATTTCACATCACATTGCATCAAATTCCCAGCTCACTTTTTCATCGCTACAAACACCTATATCTTGCCTTCTATTTCCAAAACCACGATAACCTGATCAACCATGAGTCCCCCTTGCACTACAGACGTACTGGTCGTTGGAGCTGGTCCAATGGGCCTTCTGACTGCCATCGGTCTTGCTAAGCAAAACGTCGCGACGATTGTCCTAGGTAAAGCTGTTGCTCAGCCCATCAAAGTGTCAACTCAATATCCCTTTGTCTAACTGCATCCAGATAAACGAGAGCGCCACCTACAAGTCACCACTGGCCGCGCCACTACGCTGTATCCTCGCTCTTTGGAGCTGCTCGAGTCCCTGGGTATAACGAATGACTTGCTTCAGAAGGGATTCGTGGGCAGAAGCAGCGTCAACTACAAAGAAGGGAAAAGAGTAAACGGCCATGGTTGGAACGCTATGTTTGACCACGTCAAGCTGAGCTATCATGACTACATTTTAAACATTCGTCAATGTAACTCTGAGGAAGTTTTTCTCTCTCACTATGAGAAATGCGGTAAATCCGTCTGGTACGGGTGGAAATTGGTATCTTATAGTGTCGATACCTCGCTCAACGATGGCTTCAACATCACCGCTGTCCTTGAACATGCAACCAACGGCCAAAGTCGAGTTCGCAGGTATGTCACACAACATCATGACCTTGCAGCAGCAACTGATTGACGAAAGCAAATACTTGGTCGGAGCAGATGGAGGATCCTCGTCTGTACGACAACTGAGCAATATTTCCATGGACTTCCAATCGACCAGCTATGAATGGATCCGAATTGACGGAAAAATGACGACAGACATGCCAGGTGCCAACTTGGGGTTTGCCTCCATTGAGACAGAGCATCATGGGGACGTCTTATGGGTTGCCCTAGACAAAGACGCCCACCGCATTGGCTATGCTCTAACGCCGCATCTTCTGGCCAAGTATCCCAACGGCATAACAGAGAGTGAAGCTGTCCAGGAAGCCATCGATTCCACCAAGCCATTCAAGTTGCAAGTGGACAGACTTGACTGGTGGACTCATTACAAGTGAGCAGAAATTCCTCCTCAAGTCCCAAGTTTTGCTCGGGAACTGACTCTTCAATAGGATCAAACAGGGCGTTACCCAGTCCTTTCTCAAGGACAAGTATGTCTTGCTCGGAGGAGACGCTGCCCATATTCATTCCTCTGGATTTGCCCAAGGTATGAATACGGGTATCCATGATGCCACAAACCTGGTATGGAAGCTGGCTGGAGCCGTCAAAGGTTGGTACAAAGACTCGGTTCTCGACACATATCACACGGAGCGACATGCAGCCGCCAAGCGGCTCATCGCAATTGATGCAGAAGCCTCTACCGTCATTTCTGGAGAAATCCCGCCCCAATATGAGGCTCTCGGACTTAGTCCCGATGAGCTGTTGCATAGGACTGGATGGACAATATCGGTTTCAACGTAGGGCTGGGAATCTCGTATTCCGAGTCAGTTCTTAACCAGGCTACCCTTGATACTTGCCTGGCGACTGGTGTCCGTTGTCCCGACGCCCTTATTCGCGGTCCGGGCTCCAACGTTCCTCTGCGTCTCTACGATGCCATTCTTCAGGACGGAGCTGCAGGACGTTGGAGCATCTTGGTGTTTGCGGGAAACACCGCCCTGACAAAGAAGGGATTCGCAGCCGTTAGCAACAGCTTGGCAAAGATGGCAAACTCACATCAAGGCATGGTCCGCTTTGTAACGCTCCTGGCGAGTTCGGCTGGCAGCGCCTGGTCGGCTCTGGACGGACCTGCTCTGGGTAATTTTTACTTTGATGGAGATGGCAGTGCCCACGCCCAGTATGGAGTAGACTTGGCTACGGGAGCCATCGTTGTCATACGTCCGGATAATATTCTTGGTTTTGCAGTAGGCTGGAGCGAGGTTTCCCAAGTTGAAAACTATTTTAGCCAGTTTGTCAACAGGACGTAAATATTTATAGAGGTTTCATAGTGCCGTGCAATAACTATCATTTGAATACCAGAAATACGGAAAAAGCTCATGATACTTACACACTTCAAAAGCTGGAAGATTAAGCGAAGAAGCAGCTCTTACTACTTCACAAGCGTATCTGTCGAACAATCTCCTAACACTCCGGTCTTGCCCCGTTTCATAGTCGCTGGAGGCAGCTTGCGTGAGGAGATCCATAACAAGGTCCTAGGTATCTGCATATATTAAATCGTCCATAGTTCTTCACCATAGCCCCTAGGACAGTGAATGGGGGCATCAGATAGAAGCCTCTTCTAAATGGTGTAGCCTCTGCATCCATGTCCACAGTCAACCCTCATCGCCTATGTGTCGGTATGGAACATAAGGGAAGAGAAATTCAGCAAGTTTCTCATCCAATACCATTCTTTCAACCTTTTCTAAGATACATATGCAGTATCCGAGTACATGTTAGCCTCAAAATGAACGATCTGAGGAGGCTGCTCCGTTTCGATACATTCACAGGATCAGACCAGGGCTGTTGCTGACGCTGGTGCTGGTGGCGCGAGCGACAATAAGAGACGGTCATTAGTGTAAGAGAATGGAGGACATGGAAACGTAGCCAGACATCTGCTCACGGAGAAGGCCAACACCGGATCGATGCCCTAGGAATGATCGCTCTCACCGGACTCACTTCATTATTGATATATGGTTATTATCGGATGCTGCTGGAGTGTTTGGATGAGAGCGATGGAGGAGCTGTTACCAGAGCTGTCAGTCAGTCTGCAGACCTCCTGATAATACCCCTGTAAAGTATAGATGAATTCCTTTCTTCAGAAAGCAAACAACTGTCGACCTAGACAGCCCCTACAGTGTTTCAGGGGTCGTAAATAAGATCAAAGAGTTTCAAGAAGAGAAATTCAACTGTGTGACTGAAGATGCCCTTGTTGAAACACCAGATTCAACGACGCCAACATCTCTTGGTGTCTGTGTGTGGCTGCTATCAGAGGACCCTTTTCTTGTAACCCATGCACATCTAAGAGGAATCATATGACCATCATACATACACCAAAAAGTCGATGACATCTGCCAACAAATTGATCGCGGTATACTAATCTTAATATTTGCCATTGTTGCAAAGAGTCTCTGGTGGTTATGGTGCAGGTCGTGCCATTCGGGATGGCCATGCTACAACATGCTATCTGTCTAAACGGCTGTTGCATGGATGTCACTGCAAGGGAGGTGCAATCTCTTAACTCCACGTATCATAGTCGATGTTGGAAACTTGAACAAGTGTCACACTAAGGGAAGTGAAGAATCGGACGATTTTCTCATAATCATTTCGTCTATCGGCAGTTGTTCCAAGTAGTCCGCAAAAGCTTATTACTATGCCGACCATTCTTCCAAAAATTCCAAGCCCTACCCGACGATGAGTACCGTCATTTCAATCACTATCCCTATTTCCAAGTTTGTTGAGGATCTTGCTGCCGAGTTCCGGATTTTCCCCCCAGTCGCGTGGATGGTCAGGTATTTCGATTGCGTCGTCAGATCATGGAAAAGGTACGGGGGCTATGGCGATTCTGTGGTAAGATATTAGCTGTCATGTCATCAAGGTCTAGAGGCATCTAATAATCACATACCAATGAACCTGGAATTTCGTCAGAGTCCATGGGGAGACATTTTGCTAGTTGTTGCTGGAAGATGATTCGCCCTCTGCCTGTTTCTTAAGGCGATCGTTCTCTTCCATCTTGGCGGTGAGTTCTTCTTCCGCGGCGCGCCAGCACGCGGTAGCTTTCGCCAAGGTGTTTTCAACCTGCTTGCGCCGATTCACTTCCTGGTCGAGCTTCTCCTTCAAGTCTTCAATCTCGCTGACTAAGCGAACGTTTTCGTTTTCTAGGTCATCATTCATAAGGTTCACATGGCCATTCTCCTCCTCGAGGAGCTTGACGCGTTCCCGGAGGTAGTTTATCTCCGGGTCTCTAGATGGGATCTCGACGGGCATTTTGAAGTTTCGGCAATGTCCAGTAGTGATTTGGTCTCGGTGATCTCGGATCGTGAATGCTTGCGTGATTTCAAGTGGTGTTGTGAGAAGGTATGTGAAGAAGGAATGTTGATGTGAGGAAGATTGATGCAGCAACAGAAAAGCAGGAAGGGTTTTTGTGGATCCTAGACTCTTATTGTTCAAGCATTCTGCCTGCCACTGTCAGAGTAGCTATTAATCCTTTAGCCAACTTTGACAGTGGCAGAGCTTGGATTCGACCCGAACAATGGCAATGCATGAGTTCACCTTGAACAGCCTTCTGGAGTCTGGCCCGAAGTTGAACACTGATGTACTGATGCTACCTAAGCGATATGCCTCAAACAAAGAATCCGTTCCGCCCACAAAATGGTATACGCAACGCTTTTCGATCTTGGCTTACCATCTCTTAACGAATTCTCCATCTGAGCAGTCAACACACATTCACCAGCCTACCATAGCTTTCCGATGTCTTCAAAATCCTCTGCACCCAGGCCACTATTCCTGAAGCCTTCGTCGTAAGTCTCTCTGTATGGACGGTCACTTCATGTTGGTCAGTCTGGGGGCCATGATGTTCTCAAGTCTTGTTTGCATCACGCTGATGAAAGTAGAACACAAAAATGTCGAGAACAGTCAAAAAGGCCATCGTTTCTGCCCGCTGACCCCAAATATACACAACGAACAATCAAATACCCAGCGTAAAGTCAAAACTCTTTCTTTACTGACTCGTTTGCATTTCCCAAATTCTATTTGTATCCCCGAGGATCCTCCTAACTGCAAGCATAACTAACTTGTGAACCAAGCGATAACTCGCCCACCGAAACGAGGCACAAAGCTACAAAAGTGTCGTCCAAAGGCCATCACGAAAGAATCCTCCCATCTCCTGACGACCCTTATACCGACCGTCCGATCCACCTCTTCTCAGACCTTGCACTGTATGTAGGAAACTAAGATCCAGCCCAAGTACCAACTACGTCTGATTCACAATTGCGTATAGACAAACAGAAGGGGATTCCTGGGGACATTGTCTTCCAGCACAAAATACCAACAGCTCCACCACAAGCCAGCTGAGGGCAACATTGAGGAAGTCCAATTACCACGCTTGAGGACCGCGATCTTACCAATTCCCGGTGCTTGTTCAACAAAGTGGCAGGGATCCAAAATTTATTGAGCCTTCTTGATATTTCTTGTCCGTTTATGCGTGACGGCCTTTTGGTGCGAGGTAAGGTACGCACTTTGCCTCATCTCTTATTCCGAAGCAACCCTAAATCTTCCTTGGTCCTGGTTCTCCTGGCCTTGTAAGTTCTGCTGACCATGTAAACTCTGCCGACCGAGCCTAGGTGGCTTGGCTGTAGGAGTAAGTTTACTATAACAGCCAGGCTTGGTCCAACCTCAACTAATGTGTCCTCCTTCCAAGTCACATCCAGATTTAACCACAATCTCATCAGTTGGTGCCTGTCTTGTCGTGAAACACGATTGAACCATGTTTATCATCCACAGAACACACTACACATCAAAAGTCAGTCCTGCCAAATGACCGTAGCTGAACGCCGGCAAGAGCATTTCCCAACAGTAAGTCGTGCTAAAAGCCGCTATCTCTCAATTTACTACCAACAGGCCGGGTTACCACAAAGTAGCTCTCTACCAAGAAAACGAGTACTCCTCGCAGAACTGCGTCGAAACGACCCGCTGGCTCAGAGCATACCACCATAATCGGGAGGGTATACCAAGTCCAGACAGGTCGGTCAGGCCAACACATTATGGTACTGTTGTTCTACGGCCTTGGAGGCCAGTGAGAAGAACAAACTGCGACTTGTGAGTTTGGGGATGGAGGTATGTCTATTCAAGATGCTTGAGCGGCGTGTGTTTCTGGCCTAGTACCGGTAATTATTGCGCCCTTCTCAAATGAATATCAATTCTATAGTGAGCTTGATAAGGGAGATTTAAGGGCGATTTATCAGCACCTTTTGATCTTGGCTTAGAGGGCGCTGCCCAAGAATTTCTCAGCGAAGCCAATTGGAAATTATGACGAGCTCCATTACTCCGGAAAGAAGTCTTTTCCTGACTGATGAGCAGAACAAATCCAATCAAGTCACTGGCCTTGACTGGTAACATCATAGAACACATATAAAGCAGTAAAGGCCCCATCCGAAGAATGAGGTAGGACCTCCAGGCTTCCGCAATAAGTGGGTTCTCATGATACTTCCGTGAAACATGGTAAGTTGTGTTGGGGGCACAACGAAAAATAAATATACGACACGGGTAAGGCAAAAGCTGATCGCACCAGAACACTAGGTCAAATACACCGAGGGTCGTCAGTCAAGTTAGGAAGTTTGACTCATGGATAAACTTAGTCACGACTGACCCTATCCATTATTCAATGCCAGGCACAAAGGTCACCAACCATTGTCCTACCAGACCTTTCACAAAGCTCTCCACGATGCCCTCACTAACCTCTGACACTACAAGCTTCCAGAAGAGCGTCTTGCCGAGCGGATTACTAAGGATGAAGTAGCCTTTACGGTTGGCTTTGGCATGGGAATCTTGGACCTCTTTCTCTACAGTTCTGATGATGACCACAAAGCAGCCAAGAGCGTCCAGACCGCCTACACTGAGGCCATGCGCTTCATGTCACCATTTATGGAAGGTGGTGTAAATACCCTGACAAGTGTTGATCTCCATCTTCAAAACCATTCTCTCTATAGACTTCTGTCAACCAGACCGCGACGTTTTTGAGCTCTTGCATGATTCTGACGCCAAAGCTATTCGCGGATTAAGTACGGTCCGAATTGTTGCCTTATCGATAATGAATACACCGTCAGTAGGCATTGCCTATCCATTCTTTGTTTGTTTCCATGACTGTTCCTCCAGGAACCCTCAAGACATAGTAGGCACCATGAATGAGTTGGATCAGGCACTAGCTGCCATTCGAAACGCTCGCCTCCGGTATCCAGACGACCAACTGCTCGAATGCTTCTTGCAAGAGTCTGTAGACCCGCGAGCTGCCGCACGTTACGTGCTTTCAAGATGCTCTGCGGGAGGCGACGACCTTGACTTGATGCCGCTACTATCTGACTGGAAACATTTAATTGTTTCATGTACGTACCATATACTAGGTATTAACCGCATGAAACGGCCTGTTGATGACAAAAGCCTCATGCAAGACACCTCTCGACCAAACGCCTGACAGCAGCATCGTTGCCAGCATCATGAAGAGAGACGGTGACACGTGTTGCATTACCGGCCTGAAAGGCTCTTTACTTGATCCACTGCTCGTCTCTCCCATTCTTCGAATGTCGAAACCAATCGATAAGGTAAGAGCTTGTTTTCTTTTGTTATTCCAGCTGACAGATAATGCTTTAGTCTTTGTACGAACTGCTTCGCATATTTCTCGGTCCTGAATTGCAGCAGCGAATACTCTCCAACGGTGCTTATCCAAACCACCCGGGGAATTATTGGCTTGTCCGCAAATCTGCAGCAATGGCGGTATCACAAGGATATCTCCAGTTCATATCTGGTAAAGACTCCAAGGTAAGTGAGTTGTTGACATGTTCAAAGTATTCCTACTGATGGAGATGTAGTATTCTGTAGCTGCAATCAGGATTGGAGGTCCGCCGTGGCCCTCCATTCTCGACAAGATTCCAGTGCTTTGGTTTGCGTCTTTTACGGAGCACTCGGGTACCAATGTGAACACTCCGGATATATCTTTATTACAAATCTTATCGCGATTTGCGAAGCCAGTGCGGTGGGCCTTGATCGCCCGAGAGATTGCTGCTAAAGAGAAGATTGCATCCAAGCAACCACAACCAACCGCCAATATGCCACTCTTCTCATTTGTACGCCTTTTATCGGAACATGCAGCTTCGGCCTTCATAGCGACATGGTGCCTAGTACCGGCCACCTTCCGTGTGCGAGCCTACCGCTGCTTATCATTACTAGGAACGTACATGTACGGGACTTCCATTAGCATAAAAGTTCAACGACTTCCATTCGGCATGTATCTCAAAACTTCGGATGCAGAAGACCACGAGGTGTTGGCAAATGAATATGGTGCTTTACAGCTCGTACGACGCCATACTCACACACCTGTCCCTCGCCCATTAGATCTTGTATCAAATGGGGGCCATTCTTATCTACTAACCTCCCAAATTCCGGGCCTTCGTCTGGGTATGTGCATTGATGCGCTCAGTGACAAAGAGGTAGATACGCTGGTTTGCGACTTACAGAAATACCTAGGGGAGCTGCGAGCAATACCGAAAAAGGTCGCTCCCGACTATCTCATCACCAATGCAGTTGGAAAAGCGTGTTATGACTACCGAATCATTGCAGGCTCAGACTACGACGAAGAGCGGGGAGATTTTGCTGGCCCATTCGTGGACGAGGAGGAGTTTAACAAGACACTCCAAGTCGGCGCGTTGCCTAATGTTTCTCATCGCAGCGGACACAAGATTGTCTTTACACATGCAGATTTGAATATGCGGAATATTCTCGTGCGTAATGGTAGGCTCTCGGGAATTGTTGATTGGGAAAATTCAGGATGGTATCCTGAGTATTGGGACTATACCAAGGCGTATTTTATTACAAAGCTCCATAAGCGGTGGCTGAGGATTATCGACAAGGTTTTCAAACCATTTGGGGACTTTGAGACCGAGTTAGCAGCTGAACGCCAGATCTGGGAGTACTGCTACTGAGATTATTCTTTCCGGCTTCAGCCAATGTTGCGGGGGGTTAGTAGAGTTTTACTTAAGCTTATCTATCGACCTACTTCACTTGGTAATTCTCCTTGTCTATCTCCCTAACTGTTTCAAAACTTTCCCGACTCCCCTTCAAAGTCTCGCTTTCAAGGTCTGCCAGCTCGTTGAAGATGGCGTCGAAAGCTATGGCTGGTTTTTTTTGCCTAATTGTTCATCATAGTCATATTTATCATCGTAGTCTACGTCATCTTGATCGGATATTCGAGTTGCGATGTTATTGATATGAAACAGAAGAAATATTTCAATGCCCTGATCACGAGAATTTTGATCGCGCTAGGCTTATCTACCATGCGTCAATTGACGAGTGCTGTGTCAGATTTGCGATGGTGGATCTTGAGTCGTCGGCCGAAGTCGAGACAAAAGGTAATTGTTTCTCAAGAAACATGAGTGACACTTTACTTACAGCTCAAAGGTCAAGGATTTTGCATGTCCATAGTATGACGGCTAACCTCAGTAACGAACGTGAAGCATCCTGAGTACAAACTGGGGAAGAGTTTGACACATTTGGCGACATCAGCCATGACGCTTAGAGGATATGACACCACGAACGGACTTCACTATACTACGTATCCAGTGGCTTCTACGTCTAGTGTGCTATTAAACGGGTTGATCAATATAATGCAGCTTCTTCTGTCGCGTTTCCCCATTGGTGTCACGCTGCAGTCATCGAATCAAACGACGATATTGTTGTGAGTGCGGAGGCGCCGACGATTGGCCAAAGGCTGAACGTTTCATATTGGGGCGCTCTCAGTCTCGTGATATGGATCACTGCTATACTCCAATTGCTGGTGGCTGTCCTGGAAATAGTCGTATCCGAGCAAGTTGTTATTCCAGAGGGCGATCCGCTTGCTGAAGCGCAGGTCTTACGGCATCTGGTCGCAGGTGATGACTTTGAGGAAAGTTCAATGAAGTCTCAAAATGCATCTGCTAGGTCTTTAGTTCATAAAACGACTGCATATGTAGCAATTAGTTTACGTGATACTTGTGTATTCTTTTTATGTGTGCAACTTTAGGATCTCCCTACACTCTCCGCTATGCCCCTATGCATTCCTCCAAGTCCATATGACAGATTTTCGTTCATGCAACACAATAGAATACAACATTGTCTCCAAGGACGTAAAATAGTCTCCCACATTGTTAGATTACATTATCCTCATCAAACTCCCGCTCAGCGCGCGCAGTCGGGGCTAATTCGTCCAAGTGCAGCTCAGAGGCACGTATATCAATCTTCTTGATAACGGCGCCCAACACAACCTTGAGCAGCTCATCGTCTGACATGGATGTGCCATGTCCACTCCAAGTCACCGTATCGACAATGTCTCGCGTCCCAGCCTCTTTGTGCAGCTCGTCATCGAGATGCTGTAGTGTCTTTTGTCGCTCAAGATTCGGCCCGCCCAGGCGGAACAGTTGAACGCCGGCCTGATGAATCGGTGCCTTGGCCTCATCGAGAGTCCTGGCAGCTTGGATCAGGGGCGTTTTGATGTCATCGTCGAATTGGCCGGCTGTGAGCACGACAATGTTGAGAGCAGCCTTCTCCTCTCCGGCCGTGAACTTGTCGCAGTACCACTTGAGCAGGCCGCCGAGCCTGGCGCCCATGTTGCACTTGCCAGCCGGCTTGACGCTGTCGAAGATGCTGCCGACCTGTTTTCCCTTGCTCGTCAAGAGCATGTTGCCGACAAACCCGCCAATGTGCGTGTAGCCCGACTTCCGGATGGACTGCACTCCGGGCAATTTGGCCAAGACGCCGCCTGGTCGGTGGTTGACAAAGTACAGATCGACTCCGTCTGGATCATGCTTGGCGCAGATGGGTGCAATGCGCTCTATCAGTGTCTTGATCTCGGACCAGTAGGGCTGCATAGCCTCTGAGTCGTCGACGAGAAACATTGTGTCAAAACATCGTAGCTGTAGGAGTGTCTTCTCGATCTCGGTGTCATCCATGGCTGTTTGAGACTCGGGGGCTGACATGGTGGTTTCTGCTCGTTGTTGCTTTGAGACAGATTGCGAAGCTTAACCGTAACGAGAAAGAAATTTAATAGTAAGTTAATTAATTGACGGAGAATTTTAGAAAAGACTATGAAATAATATTAAGGCGGTGAAGACATATATGACGACTGAAGTGGAGAATAGACAGGGAAGTGCGGGACTAGAACTTTCACTGTATAAGAACAGGCTATATATCTCATCACGTAGAGCCTGAACTGCTCCTCCAACGTTCTTCTGAGCTGCTCTAAGGTGGCATCAACGCCCAATTACTTATAACTAAAGTCCCGGGTGTTGAGAGATAGGGCCTACATGTCGATATTTGCCAAGAACACTGTGTTGGAGTGGAGACTCATTTGACCATCTTGAAGGTGGACTGTGCGCATCATTCGCGGAGCTCACAGTATTTATAGTGTTTACAGGATTTGCAGCACTTACAACATTTGTAATATTTCCAGCATTCGCGATGCATTAGTTACCAGACCTGAACTAGTATCTCTGTTGACTAGTGACCTACGACAGAACGAATCCATGACTAGACAAGATGGGATGAAGGCCAAGCGCCCAGTCATGCAATACACATAAAGTAGTGCATGCCTTTCGTAATAACAGTATTGACCTAGTCCTCGTTGACTGGGAAATTACTCAAGAGTCTCCAGGTTGTTAATAATACAGCGGCATTCTTCACTCGGTATGAGGTGCATATCACAGATGTCCACTATGTTCAAAGAGCGATGCGTGAGTGGCCCTTTATTCTCGTGACGGCCTATGTTGCTCCTCTCTGACGTATCTCACCCTTCTCAGTAACCGTCTTGGATGATTCAACTAACAACAGCCCCAAAGTTTTCCGTCTGTTAGTTAGGTCTTGGCTTCTGTCTCCACGCTGCGAAAGTAAACCGGGCTTTGCCTGCAGGGGGAACAGGAATTGGAGACCTGAGATATTCTCTGGCAACAGGCGTCGTGATTCCTCGCCTGGGCCTCTCGTGGACTATATGAAATCTTGGGATTATCTATTTCACGATAAATATTGGTGCTGTGAGTCTCCTCTGAGACCCATGCAAGGTAAAGCCACTCTACAGAGGAAGTCCCATGAGCCTTTTGGTATTTAGCAATAGTAGGTATAGATCCTGTATATATAGGCATTCTAAGAAGCATTTAATACAGGGCACTGCTTTTCAGTCTATCTAGCTATTTCGTGGCTGTCGGCTGTAGTCGGCATCATGGTGGTGTCGTGGGCGCGCTATCGAACCTTGGGCAACGATTTGGCCGTCCTTTAGTTAGTGCCTCAAGTGAGTGACTTGGTTCAACGGATGTTGCTCTGGTCGCTACGCTATCTACAGGTGTCATTTGCTTTGTCTTTTGGGCTTTCGCCAAATTAACGGTAGCTATCTGTTTCTATGCCCTTGACTGCGACAAACATGCGCCAACACCTGGTGCTCTTAATATTACGAAGCCGGCTATGTCACTTGGCAGAGGAATAAATATACGTAGGAGAACTTCTGGAATACCTATCCATCGAAGAGTTGAAGTTTACCTCGCTTAGAATTGGTTTTGGAAATCGGTTTGAAAGCGACGGTCAAGAAAAGACTACTGTATAGTGGAGGAAATTAGACGGGCCAGTAAATAGTTTAATGATGGATTGTCGGAGACCTTGGCACCACTGAGATCAAGATTATGGACCCTCTAGCCTGTGGTTACCCAATTCTGGGACGAATTCTAGTTATGTCAAGGTAGAAATACGAGTCTCTCCTCTGGCGAGACTCCAGTATATATATTCAAGCTTATTATCTGACTCTATAAAGACAAGACGTTCCTTATAATTCTTCAAATCCTTACAAATCTTATTAAACTTCTCTTTATTCTTCTCATTAAGCAGTCGACCCTCTTTCTGATGCTCCTCAGATAATGGTGCAGGAAGGATACATAGGGGTGGATTATACCACTGTTCTTTAGTAACTTTTGTTCCATCAATTCCGCGCCAGAATTTTTCTTCGTCCTTGTTATACGGTGACCGGTCCAATAAAGCTTTTATCAATGCAGGCCTTAAAGCAATTGCATATTGAATGTTGCGATCAGCATCAAGAAAGCGAAAACCCCGTCACGGCCAAGGTCTGCAATGCCTAATAGATCTAGGTCGTGGCGTTCCATGTTATATAGAATATCGCTCATTTCTTGTTGTTCTGGCGAAAGGACTCTGTATGCAATGCTGCGGCAAGTTGCTTCACCATCATCAGCAGGCTCTTGATGCTCAGAACCAGATTGGGACATTATTAGAGAAAGGTTTATCGTAAATGTCGACTGACGGTGAACTGTAAGAGATAAAGACCGACAGTGAAGCCCAACATAGTAGTGGGCTTATCTTTAAACAAGTCGGATTTCATTTATTATGACATGTGATAATTACTGGTTGGAACCCCTATCCTTCTGATTGACTGAACCAGCAAGTTCTAGAACTGCTGCGCCGCTTCATCAGCACCTTCGGCCCGTATCAAAAACACCTTTGTGCGGTTGTGAGGCGTGGATCAAGTGGATCAGGTTGGGAACTCGGCACGCCAAGTTGGCCAATACGTTCGATTTTGTAGGTTAAGTGTATATGCATGTTGGTTGTTGTCTTCCCACTTGGGATGTGGTCTGAGTCAAACTTGCCGAGAGCCGAGCGTAATGGGACTTTTAGAGAGTTGCTTTGTATGTAGCAAATTAGCTATATGCAAGCTCACAAATCTTTTAATTTTTCAAGCCATTTCTTAATAACTGGTCAGTGAGCTATTTGCGGTCGTGGGGTAGTATAGAATAAGATTGAAGTAAAAGTTAGACTAAGAGGCAGGCCTTTGTCCGGCAAAATGGCCTGTTTGATTGTTCCAGGGTCTTCCTGACAGAACCTAACTGATTAAAATAGCGGTAATATTGGTTCTAACAGAGTCTTCCTATCTGGAAGGATTTATGCATGTTGGTTCTCGATTCTAGTATACCCTGATTATTGTCGACCAACAGCCATGGTATTTACACAGTTTCTAGCATGTGACTAATTCGGAATTTCAGGTATAAAAGCTGCAAGAGGTGAAGGGTATCTTACCTAATGCCAGACACACCTACACAGTCGATCTATTCAGTGTCGTTGTGTTGAACAACCACCGAAAAGTCTCTTTACCTTCTATCAATATGAGGACTGGTACAGTCTTGTCTCTTCACTTTGATGAAGCCAGAGTCGAGGTCTAATAAGTGGACAGGATCCTCCTTCCTCACAGTTTTATTCACTGGTAGCTTTGTGAGCGCCAAGTGCACGGTTGAGATTCCCAAAGATGCTATATGGGTTACAAACTGGGATCAACTTCATGAAATGGCTGCCAAATACCAGGACACAGCATTGATACCAAAGTATGGTGGCAACGTTATTGAAGTCGATGGAAAGATCATCCTTGCGACAGATGAGGAAATGACCAAACAGATTGACGGCTTGATCAAAGAGTTGGAAAAGAATAATCCAGAGGTCGAAGCAGATCCAAAGACTTCAGACTGGCGAGATCTAGATAGTCCTGGACCCTGGCGTCAATGAAGTCACCCCGACTGCCTTTACCATTCTACTTGTCTCACCTATAA
Source organism: Fusarium burgessii (assembly GCA_002980515.1). Taxonomy (NCBI): domain Eukaryota; kingdom Fungi; phylum Ascomycota; class Sordariomycetes; order Hypocreales; family Nectriaceae; genus Fusarium; species Fusarium burgessii. Next base: position 9,507 of record PVQA01001389.1, on the reverse strand, counting down.
TGATTGGTACGTCTGTAGGCGTTCAAACAGTAAACGAGGGTACTGTATCTAAATTCGGTAATTAATTTTTACATAGTTTTTTATAAGAAGTGCTGATATCATGCGTACAACATGTCGTGAGACTCCAATTGGATCTCTATCTGGCTCTATGCGGAGACCACTTGGAAATCAATAGCAAAATACTACTGTATTTATGGCCCGTACACTGACGACAGCTAGGGGCTCTCGGGGGGGCTTCAAATCTTATACTTAATGCAGCACATAACATTAGTCCACATTCATCAGTATCAGCTCTATAGGTGTTACGATCTCAATTGAAATTCGAATACATTAAGAATGATAAATCCTTTAATTTTGTCTCTCAGCCTAGGGGATAGCAGAAAACTTCAGAACTGGATTGTGGTCGGCGAAGAGTTCTCCAACAATGTAGACGGACCTCCAGAATACACGGAACATCAAGACCTCATACTGGGGATATTTCGTTCTTCAAAACAACTAGCAAGAGGAATTCGCGAATTGCGCGACTAGTGACAGCCTGCTCCCCTTGTGACGATATGACGTGAGGTGCAACATAAGCGAGAGTAATCCAGTCGCAACACCCCTAACCACAGTCACAACCGATCCTCCGCGCCAGAAGGTGTCTGGAGCAACACAGCTACTATGGTCTGTAAGAACAGCCGGCTTACTTATGTACGCTATGTTTGGCATCCATCCCGATATCACGTTCACTGTCTCTCTCCGCAGCCGATGACTAGTAAATCCGACCAACATGTCCAAGCTGTCAAGCGCATAATGAGGTATTAGCGCGGAATAATCGTCAGCATTCTCACCTACAACGGAGCACTCGGGACGCTAGCTGGGTACACTGGCTAGGGCTGGGCCGGTGATCATGAGACCAGATAATTAGTGGCGGGCTATATCTTTAATATTAGTACTGGTACCGTCAGTTAAAACTCAAAACATCAACCAATGATCGCACTATCAACTTGCAAAGTAGAATCCCCAGGATAAATCAAACGTGCAAAGGAAGCAATCTGTCTATGAAGATTATTGGGGGAACTTCCGGCACAATAATAAGCATGGAGACCCTCAGATAACCAACCCTTACGGTGACAACAAAGGGGGCATTGCTATGGCTAAAATCCTACAATTTTATGCCAGAACCAAGCACATCAACCTCCAAAGGTATTACATTCGTGAACGAGCTTTGTACGGAGACGTTAGCCTCCAATACGTCCCAACCGAAATGTTAAGAGATTGCGGATAGGCTCCTGAAGTCTCTTCTATAAGACTGCTTCATCGCGTTTCGCAACATACTGGGACTCTCCAATCTGTGATTCATTTAATGGCCATTAGACGTCACACGAGTATGGGTCATGAGAAAGGGCAGGGCTTCTTAGTATATTTCCTGAAAAGTTTGTTGAGGCGTTCAAGTCTACATAAATACCAGGGAACATGCATAACAGCAACACGTATGGCTTCGTACGTAGGCAAAGAATGATGCCAAAACTCAGGCTCAAGGACAGTCATAGAAACAGATCTAATCTCTCCTCGCTTCAGTACTACCAGAAAGTCAGCAATTTGACAGGTGGCTGCATAACAGCCAAATGTAAGAAGGATCAGCTATCTATAGATATTCAGATCAGGCACCTGGACCGGTGATAAGTAGCATAATAAAGCTAAAGTTCTCGATAAGACCAAATAACAAGCTTATTATCGTCTTCCGCAGTAGCAATATAATTGCCTTCTGGACTTGCGCCAACCGACATCACTGTACTTTTATGTCCTCTGAGGATCAATTGATATTCGCCGGTTTGCGTGTCCCAGATTCGAACGCTTCCGTCATAGGAGCCGGAAACAACCCAGCGAGAATTAGCGGTAAAGGTGACGCTACAAAGAAAATCCTATAGCTATGAGATCAGCGCAATCCCCCGAGTCTGCATCTTTTGCGCCATACCTCGTGACCCTCCAGTGTCCTGACTAATTGCGGACTATGGCCTAGCCTCCAGATATTGATCGTTCTATCAAAGCTGGCAGTTGCAATATGTTTTCCGTCAGGCGAGAACGCGACAGAATAGATGCTGTCTTGGTGGTCTCGTAGACCAGTGAGTAGAGATTTACTTTCGATGTGGAAAAGATAACAATTGTGATCAAGACACCCGACAACGACATATTTGCAATCCGCAGATGTAGAAACACTCGTTGCTCCGTCCGGCAAGTCCAGTGTGGAAATAGCAGACCCAGTATGCGTATTCCAGAACATGACTTTGGAATCGCTACCACCCGACACTAGAGTCTTGCCATCTGGAACATAGCAAAGTGCCCGAATACATCCCTGGTGACCCGAGAGAATTCTTTGCTCTCCAGAGTTAACCTCCCAAATCTAGTACCAAGCGTCAGACATGTTCGAAAAAAAGAAACTAAACAGAATCTAACCTGAACCAAATGATCCTCGCTACCGGCGGCAAGATGGTTGCCATCAGGACTGAAGCAGACGCCCTCAACCGGCGTATCTTCTAGATCTGAATTATGTGCAAATTCGCGTAGCATTATTCCTGTGTGTACCTCGTAGATTGACACAGCCCCGTCCCCGGAGACCGCAATTCGTTTCCCGTCAGGGCTAAAGCTCGTGCAGTATAGGGCGGATGCAGTATGAATAAAATGACACGGGGTTACTGTCAACTTGCGTGGAACCTCAGGGTTGATTATGTAGTCCCAATCATTTTCATCACTGAGATAATGATGACCAACTTCTGGCAAAGCTTTGCTAACTCGTCGAAGTCGTTTTGGCACCTGATCCGAGATGACAGTTTCATGGTATCGTTTTCTATGCTCCCTGAGACTTCTTTCTGTTCTGAAACCGACATCATTATAGGAGCAATTCATTTCGTAACATTTAAGCTCTCGAAAATGAAGTGCTTGGTGATCCTTGAGTTTCTCTTTGGACGGAAAGCCGATGATTGCATGTTCACACCCACGGATATCGCACAAGAACGCGATAGGCCCATGTAGCTCCTTGAATGCAAGTAAAGTCTCAGTGGAGATACCATTTACATGGCTTTCTCGCATAAGATATTCAATGACGCTTTGATAAGTCCGCATCGGTCGTGCTAGAGGTGACTGATCATCGTTTGTCCATGAACTAATGCTGCGCAGTTCCTCTATCAAATTCGCAACGGAGGGGTCGATTTTCTCCACGAGGTTTATTAATCGTTGATCTTTGTGGGAATTGGCTGGCTTGGCATTTCCGGTCCGCGGCTCGCGAGTCCCCGAAGTCAATAACCGCTGGTATACCAAGTTGACACGCTCGATTAAAGTTAGGACGCACGCAGGCATAACGTCATATTCGACTTCGAAGCAATCCAAAAGGTGTTCAATCCAATGTTCGAGTGAATAGGTCCATAGCGATAAGAGCCCTAGGGCAATTTCAATAGGAGGTAACGAAGTTGGCGACGGTGCTAATAACTCAAGACCTTGGATGAGCTGGCAGACACAGGCGTATGCAATACTAGCCTGCGATTCAAGCTTGTTAATAAACGGGGTTTCATGCTCTTCTAGGAATCTGCGACGCAATTCCATTAGTAATTTTAATGTTCCGAAATAGCCCTCCAGTTCCAGAATTCAATAAACTCACTGTGGCACTGTCGAATGCACAAACACCAAGCAACCCCCTGGTCCATCTTCAACAAGCGGCTTGCAAATATCGGTCATGTTAGGTAGTGGTTTCGTGTCGTCACTCAACCTTTCTCTACCGGGAAAAATAGATGCTCCAATGCGGAGTTGGTGTTTCCGCAAAGGTCCCCTGCCCTTCTGATACCTCAGCCAGGCGAAAATGCGACGGATTCTAGCAACATCATTTGCCGAACATCTGCTGCAGATATTATTTAAGATCTTGCTGTAGCTTTAAAAATGTCAGAAGGTTTGACTCTCGAGTAGAATAAGTTATGAATCGGCATACGCTTCAGCCAAGGTAGCAGGAAGACTGTTGATCTGAAGACGAAGATCCTCTAGACATGCCGCATTAACGAGGATGTCCAAGACTAGATGCACCCAGAGAAACATTCCTGGAGGACTAATCAGCTATATTTTCGTATAAAAGCTCTTAGAAAGCTTTACCTTCCGCCTTTTGCAGAATATCGTATTGTAGGCCTTGAAGCACCGTCTCTCCAAGGGCGCCATCATGCTGGCTGTCCAAATCCCTGAGAAATCCCTTCACCACCACCGCTAAATCCCTCCGAGTATTAGCGTCTTCTTCGGCCATGGAGAGCCGAGTGTGTTTCGATAATTGAACAGATATACTTGGCACATCTTGACTGATGAGCAGCATTTTGCAACCGGGAGCATCTTTGATCACTCGGAGCAAGTCTGTTATGAGTTTGCGGTGCTCTGATGATGAAATTTCGTCTAGCCCATCAACTACTAGTCTTACATCACTCATGTTACCGATCAGCCGCGTAAGTAGTTTCTTTAGAATGTCAGTGGTGGGCTTCTTGCCATGTGCAATATACTCTTCGTATACAAATGGTGCAGTATCAGGCGAAAGACGGAGTATCTGTGCGGTGAGGGCCCTGAATATTCCAGTGCTGGCAGCGTGTACTGGGGTGTTAAAATCGCAGAAAAAGAAGGCGACCTTTCTAGTTGAATCAGCTCGGAGGAAAGATATCAACTTGGCGGTGAGAACGGATTTTCCTAATGATATTAGTCTTGAGTAAGTATATAGCAAGTAGATACGCATGTATACCAGAACCAGGCTTGCCGTGAAGCCAAAGAACCTGCTTGCCATGTCCTCGTTGTAGCCAGTTTCTGAGCTTGGGAGAGTTGGTGACCCAGCCCAGAGTCCCCTCATGACATCGATCTCTCAGAATTTCAAATTTCGTCTCCTGGTCCGTATCCGAGGCTTCAAGCCAGTTCGAAACGATGCATAGTTGCTGGGTGCGCCATTGCGTCTCTCGTTCGGTGGCAGCATCTGCATCCCTCTTTCGTTGGTCTACCGCTTGAACCAGGTCGATTGCCAGGGCCTCGCGGTCAATCTGATCACTGACTCTGGCTATGCTTTCCAACAAGCTTCCGAATCGATGGTCAAATCCACCCCAGGCAGACCTAAAAAGCATTGTCCAACCTATCAAATATAATCAGCAGATGTTTCGAAAAAATGAATAATATCTTTACCAGGCTTTCGAATCATAGCGTACGCTCGTCTATGGAACTCCAGAACATCCTCGAATAGGAACCCTAGCAGGTGCTGAAATGAGCGGTCATCAGGGAATGCCTCGGCAAAGCGCGAGAAGCGTGGCATCTGGAGACCAATCTTGCCATAGGCAGATAGGATTTTGTCGAGGGCGTGAGTGTGATCTTGCACAGCCTGCAGTAGCAGTTAATCTCAAAAATTGCCACAAAGCAAATCACAACGAAATTACTGACCAGAAGAACGAATTTGATAGGTGCCTACTTAGTGGTCAGTAATAAATTCATTCATATGCCTGAGACTCTCAGTTCCAGCTAAAAGGCCATACCCAGATCCAAGGAAGATATGGTGTTCCATTAGCAGCAACTTCAAGTGCTTTGGAAAATCGTTCGATAGCATCAACAAAGGGTGTAATGCGATCCATATCCCGAAGTAACTGTCTCGCAGCAAGTTGCCGTTCAACTTGACTAAGAGCCAGCTTGACATCGTCAAGGTTAGTAGTTGCTTCGATGAGCCTCGCATCGTCTGGTGAGATTTCACTGCGAAAGCGATCGCATGCTATTTGTATAGTTCGTTGCGCCATTACAATATTTTTGATGGATCGTTCTAACGCAACATAAAGAGGTCATGGATGTACTACTGGGAATGTTCATGAAATGAGGGGGTTGAAAATGAAAGATGCCTAGCGCCAGGCCTTCTTGCATAATATTGAAACACGAAAGTGCAAGCCAGGTGGCTTTTAAGTGGCTATGTTTTGTTATGTTGGCTATTGCACAATGTTTTTTTTTTTTTTTTTTTTTGGTCCAATAGAGCCCGGACGCGAGGCTTTCTTTAAAAGGAAAAACGAAAACTCCGATGGCAGTGCAACATGTCAGCCTCACAATAGTAACGTAATTTCGTGACCGTAATTTTGCTGGTCGGCCATGTTATGTACCTATGCTTATCCTCCTCCGTTCTTTTCAACAATAGATTGTCATTCTCATATGTCTATATTTCTTGTTCAATATAAACTGCGCTGTTCTGTCTTTGAGTAGCGCACATAGGCTTTTGCGGAAGCCCTTCAGTATGGAACCAACTGCGAAGCGTCGAAAAACAACACCAAGAACGACTTGTGGCGACCCAATCGAAGATGCCTTGCCAAGGCCATCCTCTGAGGTTGGCGGTGAGCAAGACAGCTCTATCCCACCACCATTTCAGATCCCTCCAACCAGCCTGAATGATTCATCAAGCGACATCATCTGCTTTGGGATGGTTCGTGGCTAACTATATGTTACTTCTTCCCCAGCTAATCTCTTTTAAGCTTAATATCCCAACTTTAAAGAGCTTGCCAGGTCCTCAACCATTTGAAGATGTCGAGATTCGGCAAAGTGGCGAAATCTACTCTTCCGTTTCAGACACTTTACGGGGTTCTATTCGTTCCCGACATGCGCTGTTACTGGAGTTGTTCACAACTGAGCACATTGACATGGACTTGCGTGTATCTTCAATTGGCTCATCTGTGAATACGTCTTCTCGACAATGTGCCCTACAAGTGATCTTGTACGGAGACAGAGACTTGTCTGACGGCCTTAAAGAGGTACTCCGCAGTCAAGATCTCTTTCTACAGGATCCTTATGGTGCAAGCCGCGATGTTGTATATTGGAATCCGCAACGGTACTGCAACTCTCCTGAAATGCGAACTTCTCATTTCGGTTCCACGAAGGACAGCGAAAAGACGGTAGTAGAACAAGTCAGTCATGTAGATTTACTTGCAGCTTTCACCTCTGGAAATGGTTTGACTGAAACAGAACCTTCCAGCCATGTGCGGACATCTCTGAAACTGTAAGCATATTGTCACCAATACTCTAACTTCATTACTGACATCTCACAGACATCAGAAACAAGCACTGTCGTTCATGATTAGTCGTGAACGAGGTTGGAATTTCGAGCTGCCTAACGCAGATCTATGGTCTCTGAAACAGAATAGCTGCCAAATCTCCCAGTGAGCTTTCTAGTCTACCTGCGCGGTTCGGTTGCTAACAAATAAAATAGAGAGTACGTGAACAACGTCAGCGGAGCATCGCAGTATGTATCGCCGCCCGACTTTCGCGGTGGGATACTTGCAGACAGTATGGGCTATGGAAAGACATTGTCTATGATTGCATTGATTGCCCATGATAGAATCATCATGACAAACAAGCCAAGTGCATTAGACACCAAGACTACTCTTGTAGTTGTACCGCCATCTTGTGCGTCTGTATAACCAGAAATTTGTTGCAATAACTAACTCGACGCTTAGTATTAGACAACTGGCGCAACGAGCTTTCAAGGTAAGCTATTGATTGTGACAAGTGCGCCTAAGCGAGAAATACTGACTCTTTAAGCCACCTCTAAGATGCTACGCTCGTATGGGCTTCTCACCATGGTCTGTCCAAGATATCAAGTGTCGACGAGCTTCGGGGAGTTGATATTGTATTGACTACATACCCAACGGCTGTCACCGAATGGCGGAAAAGGGAAAACCAGAGTGTACTCTTTTCGCACCATTGGCATAGAATAATACTGGACGAAGGTTCGTTTCAACTATCCCTCAGCTCAGCATGTACTAAGTTCGTATAGCCCACTATATCAAGAACCCATCCAGGGCTACCAGCAAGGCGGTATGCCATATTCAATCCACTCGCCGCTGGGCAGTGACAGGAACTCCTATTCAGAATTCTCCTTCTGATCTTCAAACTATCCTTCGTTTCATTAAAGCATATCCCTATTCCGACGAAGCTGTATTCAACGACGATATCAATCGCAAACTCAAGTCTGGCGAAGAGGAGGAAGCGGTCAATCGACTAAAACGCCTTTTGAGCTTCCTCATGCTTCGGAGATCCAACACTACCATCTTACCACCTCGGAATGATTTCATTAGAATTGTGGAATTTGACTCACAGGAATTGGAAGCATATAGACAAGCTGCAGAAATGACACTTGTCTGTATCAATAATGCTCTACAGTCGAGCCATGCAGCAAATGGATACATTAATGCTCTGCAAAAGATCACCACCCTTCGGCGTATTTGCAATCTTGGCCACTTGAACTCTGGCATCGACCCTGAGTCTCTAAACAATACAGGTTCTTCAAACGAGGCAACCTGGGACCAAATCGCGGCCCAGAGAGCTCTAGATCAGTTTCCCAGTCTGGGGCTGAATCTGAACTGCGTGGGATGTCAGAAACCAATGAATAACATTACTCGGGAACCTGAGCGTCCACCGCTTTGCCTCTTGACACAATGTCGCCGTCTATGGTGCGCAGAATGTTTCAACTCTCTTAGATATGGCACTAGTCTATGCTACTGCGAACCACTGTGCTCTTCGATTGAATTACGCGTCCATTCGCCAAAACTAGCGGTAAACTCAGAATTTTCTAACAGACGTCAAGATTTCCCTACTAAGATACGAGCCCTAATCGCGGACTTGCGACAGCAACCCAGTGGAAGTAAAAGGTATGACTGATCACCTGGACACCCCGTTTAATCCTATGAATGTTCCTTTGGCACCAGATTAACAATCTTAAGCGTTGTTTTTTCCTCTTGGAAGTCAACTTTAGACTTAGCGCATGCCGCCCTCACTACAGACAGGGTTTCATGCGTTCAGGTTGATGGGACAGTACCTGGGAACAGGCGTTGGGAATTGTTTGATCGGTTTCGCTGGGACAGTAGCGTTCGTGTGCTGTTATTGACCTTATCTTGCGGAGCAGTAGGGTAAGTTGTGGTGATGAATCAGCTCCCTACTCTTGTTTTACCTACAGCCTAACACCGACACTACTCCAGGCTGAACTTAACTGCCGCATCACGCGCCTACTTGATGGAACCCCAGTGGAACCCTGCCATTGAGGAACAGGCTCTTTCTCGTATCCACCGGATTGGACAAACGGGGGCTGTGACAACCGTTCGGTTTATAATGGATAATTCCATCGAGCAGGTAAACAAGCAAGGAAGCTGAGGTAAATGCAACTTAAGACTAATGACTCGCAGCATGTAGTTGAGATCCAAAAAAGCAAAAGGGATTTAATCACGGTTTTGATGTCTCCCCGCGCATCATCTTTAACACGCGATTTGCTGGAGCGGATAAGGCAATGTGTAAAAAGGTCATTAACTTAGGTATGCGTAAAGTGAGGTATCTCCTTAACAGAGTGTTATCTACAGAGTGGCATTTCTAGAGCTGCCGATAACTTATATAAATCTTACCATTTTTCTATATTACATGATCCTTCCTACAGAAAACAAGTGTATTTTATATAGAATTCTTGTGAATTATAAAGACTTTTTCAGCATATACCATCCACAACCCCTC
>PVQA01001386.1:0-12526 GCA_002980515.1 Fusarium burgessii | reverse complement strand
TGCTTCTTCCCATCGGCCTTGGCTTCTGTATATCGATGCAAGATTGGCCATTCTTGTCAGTGTACTAGGATGGTCTTCTCCGAGCTTTGTCTTGCAAGTTTCTATCACATGCATCCCAATCTCCTCTGCTTCTTTCCATCGGCCTTGGTTCCAAAGTGTCGTTGCAAATTTGGACATGCTCGTCAGCGTATCAGGATGGTCTTCTCCGAGCTTCCTCCTGCTCGTTTCCATCACATGCATCCCAAGCTTCTCTGCTTCTTTCCATCGGCCTTGTTTTCCGTATGTCACGGCAAGATTGGCCATGATCGTCAGTGTACCAGGGTGATCTTCTCCGAGCTTTATTTTTCTCGTTTCCATCACCTGCAGGTAAAGTTTCTCTGCTTCTTCCCATCGGCCTTGGTCTCCGTATATCGATGCAAGATTACCCACGATCGTCAGTATACTAGAATGATCTTCTCCGAGCTTCGTCTTGCAAATTTCTATCACCTCTACCTCAAGCTTCTCTGCTTCTTTCCATCGACCTTGGTTTTTGTATATCACTGCAAGATTGGCCATGCTCGTCAGCGTATCAGGATGATCTTCTCCGAGCTTCATCTTTCTCGTTTCTATCACCTCTACCCCAAGCTTCTCTGCTTCTTCCCATCGGCCTTGGTCTTCGTATGTCGCTGCAAGATTAGCCATGCTCCTGAGCGTAACTGGATGATCTTCTCCAAGCTTCGTCTTTCTCGTTTCCATTACCTGCACCTCAAGCTTCTCTGCCTCCTCCCACCGACCTTGGTTCCTGTATGTTGATGCTAGATTGCCCATGATCGTCAGTGTACCATGATGGTCTTCTCCGAGCTTCGTCTTGCGAGTTTCCATTTCCTGCAGATGAAGCTTTTCTGCCTCTTCCCATCGGCCTTGTAGATCGAAAAGACTTGATAAGCCGTCACTTACTAAGCTTAAAAGAATATGATTTGTGCCGCATGTACTCTTCAGATCCATCATCTCCTGCAGAAGATTTCTTTCTGCTTGAACAAGTCTTCCTTGTTCGAGATATATGTGCGCAAAGTTCGACCCCAGTAAAATGCCCATGCGCGATAGCCGTGATACTGTCGTGGTTTCAAAGATGCCATAGACAATATCCGAATGAGCAATCATGTCATCAATGGCTTCCATTGTTCGTTCGCTCTTCACGAGCAGCTCTTTCACCTTGTCTTCATTTCTCCTCACCCCGAATCCAATGTGGTAGCACAGGGCTGCTTGCAGGGCGATAGATGCTGACTCAGAAGATTGATCACAGAGACGCTGGGCGATATAGGAGCGAACTCTATAATCGGTAGTATAAAAGTCTCGAATCGATTTTTTTATCTTTCTGGCATCAGAATATTGTCTCGATAAATAATACCGACCTTACCTCGAATTCGCTACTCTCTATGCTTTTTGCCACATTAATCAGCTCTCTCTTACGCCTTTCTGTTCTTCCTATATGTCAGCTGCATCTTGGTACACTGTATTTCAGACGTACCTTTGAGGGTTCATCGCTTTCAAAAACTCCTCCACCCTTCCAGCCTCTCGCTCATGAGGGTCATGCGCCAAGAGTGATTGGAAAACCCTCAGTAGTATTGTTTCCAAGCCATGATCTGAGATCGTAGCCATTCTCAGGAACTTAGAGACAGATTTAGGGAATTCTTGTTTTACTTGATGTAGAACTTCTTCCGTTCGTTCGTCCTGACCTAAACGTGCCATAACCCGCAGATAGGGCTCAAACAGCAACCAGAAATATACCATGCCAAGACAAAACAGGTCAGACTTGACTGCTTCCGTCGGTGTCCACGTATGGGCAAGACCCTCATTCTCTGGCGCATTCCATGGCTTTGATCTCGGGAGCTCAAGTTGCTGCGCGTCGTGAGCGTATCGGGTCGAATACCCAAAATCTATTACCCTGGCGCTATAGTCGCCTGACTCAAGTCTAAAGACAAGGACGTTCTCGGGCTTGATATCTCCGTGCACAATGTCTTCGGGGTTTGGTTAGTTCGAATGACCTGAGTGGTGACTGTTTACTTACGATTTGCATGCATATCCATTATTGCATTTCCAATATCCGAGCACAGGCCAAGTCGCTCCTCAATTGACATTTTTTTCCCACCATGCCGCGCGAAGTGGTATAAATCCCCAAGATGCGACTTCTCAAACACCAAGACTGGCCAGGGCTTGTCATCGTCGGGAGATATATCCCAGCATATCCCCTGTAGCTGAGAGATGTTGGGATGCTCGCGCACAAAGGGTTGGCTCAGTACAGTGATCTCAGTCGTAAGACTTCGAAAAACTCGCTCCTCAGGAAGTCTCCGCTTATGGAAGGTCTTGAACGCGAAACTTGTGTCGATGTCCAAGAGCGCCTGGTGAATCCTGGACGTACCTCCTATCCCTACCAAACCGCGCCCTACATCCCAAGCAAGAGGAAGGAACTGGATCTGGAGATGTTGGGCTGTAGCAAGAAACGACAAGAGGTTGAAGTTGTCAGGCTTGGTATTTGTTTCAAGCACGTTCGTTCCCACATTTGACACCCAGAAGTCAAAGTAGGAGACAAGAAGGTCGGTAGAAGACATGATACTAGCGCGTTTCGGCAAAGACCTGTTTTGTAACGTGAGGGTAACAGTAGAGATGAGAGAGTTTAACAATACAATGTGAAATGATTGTTGCCTAGCAGACTTGCTTGTCAGGAGCACAGATAGCAAAGTGCAAGTTTAGGCAGCTATGACACGCGACCTGGCAGGCAGCAGTGGGACTGCGCCGCAGGGCTGTGTGCTGAGGCCTTCCAAGCCACAGGTGCTCAATCCACCAATAAATTGACGAGGGTTGAGACATGGCTGAAGAATTGACCATTCAACGGAATTACTAACTCAAGGTTCATAAGAATCTCAGTGAACTGCTTGTAGCAACGGTTCAATATACGTCCATACAACTAGTTCAGCGGAAACGGATCTTAACGTGCAAGGGATTTGCGTCAGTCGGAAACATAAAACAATTCTAACGACTTTCAGGTCTCTAAGCTATCCTCGGAATCTTATCCATGACTCTATATTTAAATCCTGTGTAACAAGTGTCTGTCCCCTCCGCAGGAAAGCCGCCCTCTAGACAGGCTCGTGTGGCTTCCATGTACCGTTTTCCCATAGCAACCCCGAGCTGAGGTACCCTTGTTGCAATGATGTTTCTTGTGACCTCCTCTGGCGACATGGTCTTGAAACGTCCCGAATCCAAAATCTTGGACAACGGGCTCCACAGCCCAATCTCCAAAAGGAGAATCCCGATCGAGTAGTAGTCGAACTCCTCGCGATAGCGTTCCTGACGCTGAAAATATTTTGGATGCTGATAGATCTGAGAATATGAATTCTCGTCCGGCCCGTAAGTGAAGGCGTCGAGATGGTTTTCCCGACCGCCAGCAAAACCCATAATGCGGGGGCGCTTGGCCCATTCTGTATTCTCGGCCTTCTTAGATGGGAAGAATAGGACATTCATCGAGTGCAGATTGCGATGAAGCCAGCCAACCCTGTGGAAGGTATAGATACACTCACAGATGTCAAAGGCTAGCTGGAAACGGTGGTCGAGTAGAGGGCGATAGCGGCCCTTTTCGGTCCCAAGCAGCTGATATAAAGTGACTGGCTGCGCTTCTGGTTGCGGTAGATCGTAGATAATACCAAAAGCTTGGTTGGAGGGATCATGGAATATCCCTATGCAGTGTAAACTTCCGGGGATCTGGGACGTGCTTTCGGCGCGTAGTAGGCTGACGACAGTCGTTAGTCTTTTTCGGAGTTCCATCCCGATCGCATCGTCAGCCCAAGACTCTCTGTACTTCAACCATTCCACGAGGACACGCTTTGAGCTTGGTGCCAGTATTGCAAGATTGTGAGCGTCTATGTCTTCCTTCAGAGTGATGTCTTTGAGGTGGACAAAAATATCATCCTGATCAAATAGACGACCCGCTTCGGCGAGTGCTGTGAGATGCTTCACTGCCACCAAGACGCCAAGATCTTGGTCACCTACCTCAGATATGGCCGTAGACAGCCTACCCAGCTGTTCCATATCGTCTTTCTGCAAGACGAGCTTTATGAGCTGCTCCTTCGCAATCGACTGGTAGTGGGAAGTGAGGGAGTCCTGTAGCCTCGATTGCTGATACCGGAGCAAAGATTGCCGCTGTGGCAGGACAATATTTTCACTCTCTTCGATAACCTCCAGTATGCGTGAGATTTCCTTCAGACTTTCAACTATCCTCTTGAAGATGCGGGTAGGTATCTCCGTCCTAGCTGCGTTACATGTATCCAACATCTGCTTGAAAGCAAATTGCCAGCTCTGGAAGCGCATCCGATCTAGTATGCGATCAATGCTGGGGTAGGATGTACATGAACTCTCCAAAGATCGACCGATAGGCTCAGCAAAAGAGAGCACAGATAACCCACGAAGATTTGTAAGGACATCTGCCGAATTTGGGCGATCGCTGGGATTCATTGATAACATCTTGAGGATCAAATCGACCAGCCGTCCAGAGAAGGGTTTCTCACTTTTTCTGAGGCTTTCTAGCCAGTCGAGCACTTCTGGACTTGCAGCGTCGGGGCCTTTATGGAATCGAATCCATTCGAGCCCAGGCATAACCTCGATTTTCCTCTTCGCACGGAATTGGTCGACGCCGGCAGGACCGAGCACCATGTGCGTCAAGACTTCCGAAAGGATACAGCCAAAGGACCATATATCGCTTGGACGACTTATTTTTCCCGTACTGATATGTCCACCCTGGATTGGTTGGCTCTCTGGGGCAACATGTGACCCTCGTGTGTCTTTAAAAGCAGTCAAGGAATCTTGATCTACATTCTTGAACGTAGATAGGCCAAAATCAGCGAGCAGTAAAGTCCCTCCACTGATTAGGATGTTGCGCGGTGCCAAATCATGATGGCAACCGGACAGGCTGAGATCCATCACTCCCGACGTGAAGTTGTGCACGGCATCAATCGCCGAGGCCAGGTCAGCGAGAGCGAGCAGAAGTTTCGGGCCTTCTAGTCCTTCTGCAGGAGCATCGTTATCGAGGTAGTCCGCCAAAGATCCGCCCTCGGCAACAGCGAATATGAGGTTGTGTCTCTGTCGGTGAGAATAGGAGCAGAATAGCTGTACGATGTTGGGATGTTTTAGATGCGTAAGAAGAGAAAGGTTTTCTAGTTCCTTCTTAAATATCACCATATCATCCTCTCTTCCACACTCGATCTGCTTCCTGATGACCTGAAGAGTAAAGATGTAAGCATAAAGTACTGACTACCCCGAAGTCTTTAATTCTAAACTTGCCATATTATCTTTCAGAGGCAGTCTATGACACTGAGGATGAATCTTGATCTTCCACGCTACGCCCATTGAGCCTCCTCCAGCGCGCTCTTCATACAGAAAGGGAAGGATAATGGAGGTATCAAGTTGCCGTGAGATCATGTTCTGGTGCAGAACAGGGATCGAGAACTCCCATTGCTTCTCGATGAAAGCACTAATTGTCGCACTCAACTCTTGCTGTCCGAAAATCTGTTCCAATGCTTGTGAGTTGTAAGGCAGACGACTGTCGGGCGTGGAGCGTTGCAACAAGTCGCTCCTAAAGAATGCTGAGATTTTCTCGCCACGGCCCATAAGGATGAGAATTGCAAAGCATTTTCGAGCGCCACGTAGAATATCGTTTGTCAAGTCTTGAATCTCCTGAATTGGAACGTCGAGGTCCTTCAAAGAGTCTTTGATAACCGATTTGGAAACAACTTGGAACAGGGTAACTTCGGGAATGAAATAGCGACCTTCAAAGTTACAATGATTGAATCGGAGTTCTTCTATGCTTTTCTGAAGGCTTTCCATCTTACGGCTATCGAGAGGTGAAGTATTTGCGACGACAGGTAGAGGGCCACACTGAACAGGATGACAAAAATGCGAAATCGCATAAGGTTTGGAGAAGGAATAAAGCCCAAGCTCAATTGAAGCACAAAAGTCCTACCCCGCTTCTGCCACGTTAACAATTGCACTTTCATGCATGACAACTGTTACCTCCCATTATTTGCCTCAGCCCGCCTTGTCAGCAACGCGATATCGACTCGATCTCGGTCTGTGTCGTGTGAGAAGACTTATCTCTTAGTGAATGAAAACTTACCTTGTCTAATTCTCTTGGCACAGTGATCTGGTAGTCCTCATCTCTTTCCTAGGTTCGGAGATCGTTAGCTCATCACTTTGTGTATCGCACGGATGCGCTGAGCTACCAATATGCTGAAGCTACCGCCCCCAAACTTGGTCTCCAGGAGGCTGCGAAGATCTTCGAGGCTAATGTATCGGTTGCTGATGAGCTGGGTCACCATGTTATAGTGCATGAGATTTGTTACAGGTTCGAGTAGAAAACAAAAGCCGGTCTCCTCACAGCCCCCAACATGCCACCTTATATCTCTCAATAGGGTCGGAGCATCTTGCATTGACATGGGAGCCTAAACAGGCGGGGCCGACCGGGTCATATGGCTAGTTTCGGCCAATTAACTGCTTCCAAGTGTTTTGTGCATGTGCACTTTGTGCGACAATCACATTGGTAACGCCAAGAGAACACGGCTGCGCATTGGCGACATGAGCAAGACCGCGGCGCTTTTTGCTCAATCTTGGTTGGGTGCCGCCGTTGCCAAGGTTCGAGGAGAGCGCGCGATTTCAACTAATCCAAGCTAGATACTCACCCTGTCAATTTACACTGAGCACAGCCACTTATTTATTGTAAGCACAACAAATTTATACCGCAGACAGTGTTCTTATATTACCCAGGACTCTCAGTCTTTCTGTATAAACTATCAACACCTCAACCTTATCCGAGCTCAGTTCCATCAACCAGCCATGCATGACTCCCTTTTTGTGCAGCCAGCCGGCCGAGGCGAAAAGTATCCTGTGCATACTGACTGCTACGCGCCGATTGGAGAAGACCGTACTTTTCTTGGTCGGAAACTATCCGAGCAATCACTCGAACTCTTTCAGATTTCAGGCGGAGGCGTTGAGGTCATAAGCCAGATACAAGATAGCGGTAAAGCGCCCGACTTGCTGGAAATCCAGACATCTGACAAAATGACTAGAGTCGAAGGCATTGCAAAGTCGTCATCATTTCGTGTCGAGTGAAGAAATTGAAACCCATGGACTTTCCCAGGTACTTTTTACCTGCCATTCCCTTGTGCAACATGGACGCTCAAACAGAAAATATAACAGTATCTCAAGGAGGACACGTTGAATGATTTATTCCTGTACGTCTTACTGATTGTCGATGGAATGACCAGGGATGAAAACTAGGTACCACGCAAACACCTTCTAATTACCAACAGCGTCATCAAGCCAGCTTTCTCGTGGAGTCAAATCTGCGTTACCGAGCTCGCATTCCGGAACGTGCTGGCTACGTTGCGCGTCTTTACCCCATTTCTACATGTTGTGCATACATTTGGCACCAAGGCGAGCGACAAGCAACGTGCAAGGAATGTAGTGCACTGCCATAAGTGGCCAGCTCGTGGATTCGGTGTGTTCAGCATTTATGGCCATAGTGGACTACGCTAACATGGATATCGGTAGAATTCTGTTACAACATCCGCTATTTCGAACTCAATGGAAGGAAACGGGGTGATCCATGGTCTCTTCGACAAACTGGCATGTATCAAAATTGCGTGCTACGTAAACAATCCACGTGGGTTCTGCTCAACTACTCAACATACATTTACGATCGCATGTCGGAAGCATTCGCAGAAAGGAACACTCTACATTGCGGAGCATCACCCCTAGTGCCCCATCTGTTCCTCCTTTCAGCGGCAACTAGAAACTGGAATCTGTACATAGAGACGCTACGTCACAAGGTAACACTTATTGTAAGAGTTATCACCCCAAACTTGCACGATGACTTATACACGAGAAATAGGAACAGAAGACATATCTCTCTGGACTTGACCAAGCCCCGCTATATGAACACTCGCCCCTCTTTTCAGATATACAAGAGCTGAAGCGACTCAGCGACACAATTTCTATGGCATTTGATGTCATCAATGGACAGAAAGAGATTTCTGTCAGATGCGGTGACCTTCACACTAGTCTAGCACTGGGTCATTCAGACTGTGATATAGTAGACACGATCAAAATGCTCCAGGCCGACCTCCAACATTACCATGAGGAAACGATGAGCCTCTCGCGGACAACCGCAAGGGCAGAGCAGCTAGTAGGATTCTTGGGTTCAAGTGCTCACCTTCACTAATATGCAACAGATACCTTCTATTTTGGCAATACGAGCGAGCAACAAGCTACAAACCACTACAGACGTTACGCAAATGAATATCTCTGATCTTCACCTACAATCCCGATATATGAGTGTGGATGCTCAGAATTTACTGCAGGTCACGGAGCGGGGTCATAGAGATGCTATTACAATAAAAATACTTGCACAGATGGCTATGGTTTTCCTGCCAGCCTCTCTCGTAGCTGCAAGTCTAATGTCTCAGTACGAAGATGGAGAACTGCGCTAATTTATAAATTTATAGTCCCTTTTCAGCTCGACGATTGTGGATGGTCTAGAAGATGGCGTTTCTCATATTGCCCTCTATCTTGAGATCACCCTGCCACTTCTGTTAGCTACTGTGGTTGTGCTTATTCTCCTTGAAAAAGGACTGCCGAAACGCACATGGCTTCGACGGTTGGTATGTAATCTACTAAATTGACGTACAAAGGGTGTGGTGTTTCTCAGGTCTCCAGGGAATAGCGAGTTCTTTCACTTTGACATGAAAACTAATAGAAATAAACATAACAAGTTAAGGCAAAAGCACAGGGTATGTAGACGACAGTTTGATATGGGTCATCATGGCGAAGCTCAATCTCTCGAGCATCCGCACTTGACTTGAGTTGATGTTTTGCTGGCAGACGCGGCTTTTGGAGGATGTCTGGATAGGCTTGCTGAGGACGCAAGGATATTATAGAGCTTTTCGGTGTAAGAGAAAATTGCAAATTATTGGTGCAAGGTAGGCGACACGGTAGAGATCGGTGTGAGCTAATTATATGAATCACCTATGGCTGGCGAACTTTCCATGCGCCATTGACTTAGCATGGGTGGCACGGATCACCGCTTCATAGAACGGGCCCCGTTTCGTGATCTGGTAAACACGACCTGAACAGAAACGGGCCCCATTACGAGTATTAAAAATCCATGTTGATTTCCGGACCTTTGATTGGCCTAAAACCCGTAACGGGCCCCATTACCGGCTAGAATACTAGAGTAGAATACGCCTAAGATCGACTATATCCGTGTCACCTGCGCCGCCTTCTTTTTCTCCTTCTCCTTCTCCTTCTCCATCATCATCATCATCATCACCGTCGTCATCGTCCATGCTTCGTGGTAGTGCATACGACGACATGATCTCGGTATCGCGGAGGCCCTGTAGGTGCGTGGGGAACCCGGTGTAGACAAGCCAGGGCACTCGGTCTGCGCGTGACTCCTCGATACCTTGTACAATCTCGGCCCTGCTGTGTAGGTCGTGCGAGGCCTGGGCGACATCTGCCTTTAGACCACTAAATAATTTCCCTTCCTCCTGCGATAGTAGCAGTTCTCCTCTTATTCCTAGGGGCGATGATAATGGTAACAATGTCTCTTCTTCCTCGACGACGAAGTAATCGATCAGCCCCTTTACTATAGGCCAGCATATAGTCATAATTACAATCTCCATTCTAACGACTCAATTATGCTTTACAGCAACAAATAGTTGGTTGAATAAAAACAATATAGGTCTATCTAATTTTGGAGTGTTAGGCGGACTCAATCTCGAAATATTTAATTCTTCCTTTGGCGGAGCAGAAGGTTTGCATATAACAGGATTCGAATTTCTGCAGCTCTTCCGCTCGCATTGGCGTCATTCCTATCTTATGGCTTGATATATGATCCCTAATCTTGTCCGAAGATGTTGTGAATCGTGAAGGTCCTGCTGTATAAGGACAAATATTACACCGAAACCCTTTATATACTGGTAAGCCTTGAATCTGGGCAACCTTTTGGTTCGGTATGCACAATTGAGAAAAGCGACAAAGCTCATACTGGCTGAATCTTTCTATCAATGTCTTGCACGCTGCACCTGTGATCCGGTGGATAGTGTTCAAGTGGCTGTATAACGACCTGGTCTCTGGCTGAACCATTGAACCGCATGTGATGCATATTATAATCTTATACTGGCTGTTGTAGAGAAACCCATCGGAGAGATCGCTTGGGTTTTCACCACCTACAGCTGTCTTGACTCTCTTGGGAGCTCTTTCAGGACTCTCAAGGCTTGAGGCTCTCTTCCACGTATGCAGTGTGACATTGAGAGACTTGCAGGGCTCCTTATCCTGAGCTTGGCAATTATCACGGTAATATTGGACATTCCAGTCCTGCCACATTGTAGAAAGCCGATAGTACATCTCGAGAAGCTCCGGTTGCAGCCGAGATGGCAGAGCCTTATCGATAGCATAAGCTGTTAACAGCATTCGAGGATGATGGCCAGCCCCTGCCGCGAACATCCGTATCGGGTCGTCCGCGCTAGTTGGGTAGTAATAGTTTCTTTTTTCCACGAGCTTGCTGATATACCGCTTCGAAATTGCCAAGGATGCTTGTCTATATAAGGAGAGGGTCCATGGCGTGACGAGATCTCGAGTTAAATGTTTGAGAATGCCCGATGCCTGAACCGAGTTCAAATGCTTTTGCTCTCCGGAGGGGTCTTGAAAGAGAAACTCATTACATTTGTAATGGGACATCTTCAAGGCCGTTGACAAGAAATCAATCGTAGGCCGAATCATAGCGAGATACTTCAGTAAGCTTAGACTGAGATTTGCCGGAAGATATCGAACAATGTAAAAAGAATAGTTGTTCGATGCTCTTGCCTTGTTGTAACTTATCACGATTATCATCCTTCCCCCGTAGAAAAAAACATTGCGCATAGTAAGCTCGGTATTGACGCAACGAATGCTAGTTACTTCACTGCCACGGCCTGGCAACCCGCCTGATATCTGTAACGCAGCGAAAGCCGATTTGTTGAGATCGAGGCCAAGATTCAAGTATGCTAGACATGTGTCAGGACACCAATGAGATGCAGTTGCAAAGGGCTTGCCACGGAATTGAGACGTGCGAAGCTTGTTTATCAGCATCTCCCATGCATTTGATAGCTTGTTCTCAGGCTTTTGTAAGAAAGACCAGCCGGCCTTTCGACAATTCAGATCATCCCTGACGACATCAACATTGAAATTCGGCTTTAAGCCCAGCATCATTTCTTCGACCTGCTCCTCGACCAGTGCTATGGCCTTATGGTAAGTTTTGCAGAAGTCGGAGAGTTTTACTTCTTTGTCATTGCCCACCACAAACGACCGGCCGTCAGGAGCCCAGGAGAGGTTACCGGGCATGCCCTCCTGTCTCACAATAGACTTGACAAACGCCTTCAGTTCAATGAGTTCTCCGAAAGGTGTGTAGCAGCCTCGTACAAGATATCTTTGACGGATTGCTTCGAGCCGCTCTGGTTGGGTATGGTATTGATCTCGGGATGGCCAGTGGTACGCAAGGGTAGTGTAGCTATATAGAGGAAGAGCATACTCTAAGAAGAGTGCACGTCCAACCCACATAAGTGCCGCTAGCCCGCCCGTAGAGTTGTGAGCTGGATAATAAGACATGGAACGCCTTTGAATCCCCATAACAGCAGTATAATATATAATAACAGAAGACGACATGTCTCCAGCGGGGTCCTGATGTGTCCAGAACATCATTGAGAGCTGGAACAAAGCTTCTGATAACTCCAGCCAAGGCCTGGATGGTAAGAGGAATTCGGACTGATACTGTGAGCTATTGTCTATTCCAATGCTCGCGTCTTCTTCAAAATCTGTCTCCCTATCGCTCTCATCACTGCTTGCGTGACTTAATTCATCGTCCTCAACAGGTTGCCTGCGGGAGTGGCCTTGCTCACGACTCGGAAGCTGACTCGCAAGAAATAAGATGTAATGCATCATCTTTTCTTCTTTCAGTCCCAGCTTGAAATTATAGAGCTCTTGACGCTGTCGTTCCTTGAATCCCAAAACCCGAAAGACGAAACATATTAATCGCTTCCAGACGGAAGTATATCTTTTTAAGCACAACACAGCTCGGAACGGATGTGGCCAAAAGTCATTTCTCGAATACGTATTGAGCCAGCAGCGAGATGTGTATGACGTGCGGGCCATTGTAGCCATCACACGATTGAACATGATATCAACACCCTGTAGTAAGATGCGTAGCTGAGCCTCGGCCTCAGCAGAGCTTTCGACCGAACTTCCCTTCCATTTGCCAAGCAGATAATCTTGGCCTTGGACGAAGTCGGGCTGTTGTGCTGTTGTGCTGATAACTTCGAGTGATCGATTACGGAATAGGTCAGGCCAGCGAGTATGTCGGAGCCATGGTGTCGTCTCGTTGGGGTTGATAACTCCGGCACGGCTATGGGGACTGCTCCCCATGTGTAATTCTGGCGTTTCCATCCTGTTTCGCAACTCAAGACTTAGT
>PVQA01001380.1:0-10310 GCA_002980515.1 Fusarium burgessii | reverse complement strand
GTTAAGGAATTCAGGATACTTATTGCTATTATACCTTAAGTTAAGCTATTTAATATACAGCATAAGCCTATAATAACCTAGCTATATCCTCTATTAGGAGTAGGCAATAGATTATCTTTAAGTTAGCTAGAATCGTAAAATATAGTCTCTAAGTAACTTATATCTAGTAAATTCAAAAAGCAATATCTATTAGATCTATCTATTTGTCGCCACTTATCTTCATTAGTGAGGACATGCCGGTCTTTTATGCTTCTTGGGATAGGAAGACTATAACACTAAAGTAAGGCAGACCCTGCCATTTGCCGAGAACCTTGGCAATAGATTCCTCCTTGCGACAGGGGATAGATGAACTTACCGAAGCTTTATTTACTTGATGCCTTTTTCGAGGGAAAAGCGGAGGATGCTACTAATACATAAAGACTACTGTAATAGAAGCTGACTCAGGTATACTAAGTAATGGTAATAAACCGAAAAAATACTAAATCTGTGCTAGTATACCTTGCGCATACTGCGTAAATGGAGGGACAAACCCTACATGTTGTTGGACAATTTGATTTCTTTAGCTGCACTAAGAGAACGTAAATAACCTAATAGGCTTCTGTTTTAGGTGAAAACCTCAGGTGGTGAGTCTGGGGGTAAATACAGTCTAATTAAAATGTAGCTTATAGCGAGTTAGTTACCCTAGGGCTAGTAGGGATTCCCTGATATTGGTAATATTGCCTTATAATTGTAAGCTAAGGCTTACTGCATTAGGGTAGGTAAGATTAGACCCTAGATATTTTATATAGTTTTAACGCTTAGTAAAGCTAGGCTAGAGATAGTAATTTTTTAATGCATTATTATAGAAATAAATATAATTAATATAAACTTAAATTATAGTATAATACGGCAGAGAGTTATTAAATATTAAATATCTATAGTAGAAGGTAGAGCGATCGGGTTCATCGGCATATATTGGGTCCATGCTCTGATGTTTTCTGAAACCGTAGTATTCTTGTAAAATATTCACTGAACTACAAAATGGCTATTGCTATTGCAGTTGTTACCTTTGGGCCCCAATAGCAATCAAGATTTGCATTAGCTGATGGACCACTTATTGAAGTACCACTGCCCAGTCTGCTGTATTTCACGCGATGGATACGGAAATATAGGCTCGGAATGT
The DNA here is from genome assembly GCA_002980515.1 of Fusarium burgessii. Lineage (NCBI taxonomy): Eukaryota > Fungi > Ascomycota > Sordariomycetes > Hypocreales > Nectriaceae > Fusarium > Fusarium burgessii. Next base: position 9,148 of record PVQA01001380.1, on the reverse strand, counting down.
ATACAGATCATTCAATATCTGGGAGCCTAAGTCGAGATTGAGTCAGAACTGTTTGCACAGATCAGTATTCAAGATTATACGGCGCATTCATATCTGATAGTTTAAATTGTACAATATGGCGAGCTTCACGGGTTTAAACACTAGCTATATGAAACAGTTATTCTCCAACCCAGAAACTCAACTGAGATATTATTTGTGAAGCATTAGCACACGACAATTATGCTTTTTCGTTACTGTACGACACGAAATCGCGCGCTCTGCATTGACTTCGCATCCCAAGAAAGGATGATTCTTATAGAGCAACATAGATTTAATTAAGCTAACTCATCCAGTATTTGGAACACGTTGGAATTCTGAACAAGACAGTCATCTGATTCTTTGCAGTGCAACAGATCACGAACCCGGTCCGAATCTGCGTTGTTCTGCAGCCCAGAAATAATATTAATTGCTGCCTTGCAAGATATCCCTCTGTTCCAGTGGCCTGAGATGGAAATGGGCGAGCTAGGTGGGCAGAAGCAGTCCGTTACTGGTGGGAGTATGTCTGTATGGCTAGCCGGATCAGGTAAGTTGTTATTGCAAATGAACGAGATGCTCGTACGATCTGGGAGCTGAGCAGTGTATGAATCGTAGGAATCATGCTTCTCGTGATCGCAGCTATTAGTGACGACGCAATCTGCCTCTGCTATATCTGCGGACGGAGTAGGTCTAGTAGGGACTGAAGTAGCTAGTGCTCGACTTGGTACAGACGGACAATGATTAGAAAGAGACGTGCTTGGAGGCGAGGGGTTATCTCCTATGTTATAAGGGTAGGTAGTGATGTTGTGTAATGTGTCGGATGATCGCGGCTGCATCGCACTGTATTTTTGTATGCGAGGCGTGCGTGGATTACTGCCCCTCTGCAGGCGTTTCCAGAGGTCCAGATTTAGTTCTGTACCAATAGGCCCCACCAGCGAGAGGTGATCATCAATCTCGTCTTGCGAAACCCCTCGGATCTGGAGGAGGTCACGAAGATATTTATTCTCCCATACGACGCCTTTAGCCTCCCGCCGCATCTCAATACTGGCCTTAGGGCCTCGACGTTCGTAATCCTGGAGCCGCTGTTGAAGCTCTTCAACAAGTTGCCGACGCCGCGCCCGTGAGCGGCGCTGATTATCGCGATTCTGAATCACAGAGGTTGGAGTCCGGTTCTACGTGGGCCAGCCGGTTAGAACATGTCAACCAGCGTAAGTAGAGATAGCTTACCTTTCTGGGCATTGGACTAAGACGATGCTCAAGTTTTGGAAAATTGAGTTTATGTAATGCAGAGCGCAGGTGACAGAACGGTGAATGGTCCAAGGGTTGATGTATGAGGGGTTGAGGATCTGCCCAACCTTGACCATGCCACACGAATATTGCCACCATGATGAGTCAGCCCCGCTTTCTGGGCGTTTCTGGGCTCCTCTTTCAAGCGAAACACAGATCAAATTGATTCGCTCAAGCTTTTCCCGGCTGCTTGAACCTAACCACAAACGCAAGGCCTGTCATGTCCCGACCATAATTGGCTAGAAAGGCCAGGTCTTGCGGCCTCAGGTATCAGCTGACCCATTGCAATGAATGAATTTATTCCGCCCGTGAGGATACGTCTCATGGGCCCACAACGTTGTACCTCGTTACATTGTTTTCCCGATATCACCTCACCCCTCAGCCTCTCAACAATCCCTACCATGTCACTCTCCCCAGCCTCGCTTGTCCCCGCGACAGGCCTGCTTGAAGGCCGACTTCTCCGAGTGTTCAGCATCCTATCTTCAGCAGCTGAAACCTGGTCTGTCTACCAACCCTAAATTTGAGGAGTAAACATCCATGTATTTCATGTTCTAGGTCCTTTCTGTTGATGACTGGGATGTAGATATTACTATGTAGCTGAGCTGAGCTAGGCGCCTGAGACACACCGAACTTAGACCCTTAATCATCGTAATATCCCAGCTAAAATGGATGGCAAAAGATTAAATGATGACATCCGTCTTTATTTATAGTACTCACCGACTTCTGAGACTACCGTAGAGAACCAGAATGCGGAGGCGATCGAGCCCTTTGTCCAAGATCTCCGACTGCACCATCTTGACCGCTGTGCTCAGCTCTAATTCCGAGACCCAGTCATCATTAGAAGGACTGCTGGCAAAAAGAAAAGGGCGATATCGTTCTCGGATTCCGACGTCATCTTCGTTGGAGTTAATGGCAAGGGACTGATAGCTGTAGGCGGGGTCGGCAGCAAGCTTAATTGCTGCCCTCCTAGCGTGGGAATTGTTCAAATCTCCGTGCCCATTCATCGCAAGGCCGAGGTTCCGGGTCTGCTTTACTGAGATGCTACCAGAGAAATATCGACGTTGAAGAAGCCCTTGGAAAGGCGCGCTTGCGTGGAGGTTGCTTGTGAAAGTACGAACTCGAAGGGTGTGGCAGAGAAGGTACATTTTTTGTGTCGGCTTTCCAGGCGAGACATACAGTGGGAGCCCACAGAAGGAATAGCGCTCTTTATGTACTGTCACCACTACTATGGGGATTACCTTTGGATAATGCAGATAGAAATTTTTAGGCCATATAAACCAAGCCAAGCGTGGCTAGGGGCCATGCATGGACCCACCACTGCCGTCCATGGCAAGTGAATCCTTGGAGGGTCGAATATTCCCGCGCGGGAGAGACGCCAGGATGGGCTTCACTCCATGGCTTCTCACGGCATCTTTTTGTGAAGTCTATGCCGAAATTGTTGATCCTTCACCAATGCAATATCCCCTTTTATTTCTCGAGCGTGAGGTCTTGAGGATTCAGGTAAGATGACTGTATTCGGGGGCAACTATTCTTATAAGATTTAGTGGACTACAAAGTCTTTAGCATAGATATTCATGCTGACTATCTAGCAAGTCGCAGTGTCGCCAAAAGTTCAAGCTGTCCAGATTCACTGCTTCTTGGCCACTAAAACTTGCTTATCCCATGTAATAACTACTTGCTATCCCAAACAGTCGCGTCGTACTCATCCATCCACTCCACGAACTCGCCACCGGCTTTGGCCCAGCCGGTAATGCCTTCGAATAGAATCACACTTTCCATATAGCTATCGCCTTGCTCGTCCAGATGGTCCTTAAACCATCCAGCTGCATGCGAGCCGCGCCCGCGAGAGGATGCTGGAGAGGTTAGTATGCCTGTTTTATTCATGCTTCGATTTGGGAGGTAGTGAATCAAGACGTACAGCAGTACCAGATAGTTTTTTGAACTCCCGCCGATTTAAACAAACTGTACAGCGTCTTTATCGTCGGGTAGAGGCTCTGTGCCGGCAGATTGATGGATCCGTGAATGGTACCGCCCTGGATGACAAAATGGATGAGTTGATGCTCAATTAATTGTTATCTCAGAAAACGTAAAAGGTAGGTGCTACCTCGTGATCTGTTCGACGGAGATCAATAAGAACGTAATTCTTGCCGGCGATATTCTTGCTGTCCTTCATCATCTCTAATACCGCCTGGCGTGTCATGGCTGCGGGGGTCTTATTAAGTGGAGGAGGGTAGGCAGAATACCAGGGCGTGGCGGCATCAGTAGAGGCCATCTTAGACGAGCAGATACGGTTGACCTTTTGGAAGGCGAGATAGAAACGAGGACAAGCGCTCAATTTTAGGAGAGATTTTGTGAGGTTCATCACATCTTGGGGGGTTAAAGGAAGGTGCTTCTGAATATGAAGCCCTTTAAGGGCCGAAGGCAATAGGTAATCTCACTCAGACATAGTCGGGATTGTGTCATACACAGACTATGATTAGCCAGGGCATTCTTGGGACCTGTCATACCCGAAAGGTAATTGGACGATTGGCGTTGCAGGGACTCAGCTATGCGCCAGCTGTCAACCCCACCAAGCTAATTCGATTAGCAGGGGCTGTGTCAGGCCGAGGCTGCGATTGGCTCAACGAGATTTTCCAGCAGCGGTCACTCTTGTGTTCCAAAACTTGCACTAATCTAGAGAATCGCAACGGACGCGGCGATTCACGTATAAGATCGTGTTCGCGTCGACGGTTGCTGGACTCCGAGCCACCCCCAACCACCACGCACCACGCACCGCATCGCTTCAGACCTACCACGCACGACCACCCGCCCGTCTTCAACATAACACTGGAGATGAAGAACGGGTTGAGCAGCCACGAGCCGAAGCCTAGCCCGCCTCGCGCAGGCCCAGATAATGAAAGCACTAGACAGGCTGACCAAGATCCTGAGGCCACAGCTGCAACCATAAGCCACGATGAACAACCGAAGCAACACCTGTCTGCCTTCAAAGGACTCGGGCTTCTGGATCGCTTCCTAGCCCTGTGGATATTCCTGGCAATGGCCATTGGCATAATTTTGGGCAATTTTGTTCCCGAGACGGGGCCAGCCTTACAGAAGGGCAAATTTGTCGGTGTTTCGGTGCCTATTGGTATGTTTCCCCAAAGGCTTGAACTTTTAATCCTTGAAATTGACGCATGCACAAGCTGTCGGTTTACTCGTCATGATGTATCCCATCCTTTGCAAAGTGCGATATGAATCGCTCCACGAGCTCTTTTCCCACCGGGAGATGTGGAATCAGATCTGCTTTAGCATCTTCGTCAACTGGATCGTTGCTCCATTCCTTATGGTGAATTCCGTCCCCCTATACGCCTCCTTTCACAGACAGTATACTGACGTTTCTCCTAGCTTGCCCTTGCCTGGGCTTTTCTCCCTGACAAGCCGGAGCTTCGCACCGGCCTTATTCTCGTGGGTCTTGGGAGATGTATTGCGATGGTTCGTTTATCTGTCGCCTTCAGACATTTACAAACGATACTGACACCTTGCCTTCAGGTCCTTATTTGGAACGGTCTCGCTGGCGGCAACGACGAATACTGTGCCATCCTCGTCGCTATCAACTCGATACTCCAGATGGTTCTCTTTGCCCCCATGGCCGTCTTCTTCATCCGCATCATCAGTCACGAGTCGGGTACGATTGATATATCCTACAGCGTTGTTGCTACAAGTGTGGCTGTCTTCCTGGGCATCCCCCTTGGAGCAGCCATCGTCACGCGAATTGTCCTTCGTAAGGTCGCTGGACCGGAGTGGTATCAGCAGACCTTTCTCAAGTTTCTCGCACCCTGGTCTCTCATCGGCCTACTCTATACCATTCTCGTTCTATTCGCATCCCAAGGCAGACAGGTTGTTCACCAGATTGTATCGGTCGTCCGGGTAGCAGCGCCACTGATTGTGTATTTCGTGCTCATATTCTTCGTCACTTTATGGATCAGCAGAATGTTCGGCTTCCGGCTCTCTATGGTGGTTACGCAGAGCTTTACTGCTGCGAGCAATAACTTCGAGTTAGCTATCGCCGTGGCGGTCGCGACCTTTGGCCCCAACAGCGACCAAGCCCTGGCATCGACCGTTGGGCCACTTATCGAAGTACCGGTGTTAGTGGGCTTAGTATATGCTGTTCGTTGGATGGCTAACAGATGGGGCTGGAAGTGAAGGGCGCATAGATGTGATGTTCACCAATCTGGAACCTCTTTTTGGCGTTCTCTGAAGTGCTATAAGACAAGGAGGACTGGGGGCCCGCCACTGGTTCAAGGGGAGTGCTTGAGGAGAGGATTTACACCCAGAAACACTGTGGCGTTTGTAAATTGTGAGCAAGTACATCTAACGGTTTGTTATTATTTGATAAATGAAAGAGTTCTACATCCCTCTTCTATTGGAAGAGGATTAGCGCATTAACTATGCGTCTCAATGACTACCGCCAACTAATACAAATGAACCAGACATATCTGACATTAGATCGATGAAGAGCAAGATTGTCAAGCGCCACGGAAGAAAGCTGTGAAAATATGCGAGGAAGGTCCCGGAAGCAGTAGAATGGCGGCTGCTCGTACAACGTATGTGTAGTATCATGGAGCACTTCATCTTCGGACCAGCTATGTTCTCCCATGCTATTAAAAGCCTGGCCAACGCTCCGATAGTTGGTAAGCCAGTAGCGAGTACAAATGCTATAGAAGAAGTGGTCTGAAGTGAATATTGTGCTGCAGATGTGGAATAATAAGCTTGTTGCTGTCACTGATGTTACGATATTCAGGTAAGCTGGCTTGAGAAGGCCGCTTGCCGTCGTCTAAACCGACGTAGTAGTAACCCATGGCGTTTCGAGTAGCCATGTTGTCCAAGCGCTCCTGTGTGAAACCACTGTTTTTGATACCGGCTTCCAAATTCTCAAGCGTCCACAAAGAGCTTAATCTAAAGTCGAGACCTGCATTAGCTGACTGGGAAGAGGTGTTTTGCGAATTGACATCATGTAACACTATTCCTAGGACGTCTATTTGCTTCTTTAAAACTTGACTAATAAGAAGAAATTATCAAGCTAGAAGAGCAGCGCGCAGAACTCAAACAGGGCAACTACCAGATTAATGGTCATGCAGACGAAGAAAAGCTCCGGCAGCTTACCAAAGAAATCTGCAAGAAGCATGTCTAGCATGACAAGTAGGTGGTAAAACAATACTGTGAGAATTACTTCAACCATCCCACCTAGGATATTGAGAGGCAGGCCCAGGGAGAAGAGGAGGAGTACGCAGAGCCCGTCATCAATGTTACTATCCTCAAACGCGCTAAATTGGCAGGGACTTTTTTGCCACCAGCCCGACAACTTAACTGAAGATAAGGTCTAGAGAAAGATTAAAGCCGTCGATCTCATAGTAGCCCTCTGCGACAAGAAAGAGGCAGTCAAGCATAACCACATTTAACAAAGGGCCAAAGCCCGCCTGCCCATAAAAACCAAGCCTTTTAAAACCAAACACAAATTATTACCCAGTCCTAATTAATTCCCTCTACTCCTACACGCTGCACAATATCCTAATTGTATCGGTGATAAGCGACTCTCTCGTAAAGAGCGCGCCTTTACATACTGCCGACCGACTACCATAAACGACCACTTCGATGACTAGCATCTGGTTAAGCGCAAACAGGCTAAGCAGAGTGGCGAGAGGATCCGGTGTGAGCATCTTAAGTGCAGAGATATCAGACTCCAACATTTGGACCACTTCCGGAGTCATGTTCAGAAGGTTCATGGTGTCACCTTGCGGACGTCAAGGCAAGTGAAGCAGAGGCGACAGCGCAAGGTAAGGCGCCGCCAGATGGTCAGGGGAAAGCGCCAACAGTAGAATATAACCTAGAGATAGAACGGCCAGAGCCAAAAATATCTGATGTTTCTAAATTGGGGGTCTTCTAGCACGGCGTTGCGGTATGGATAACTTGGGAGTCACTTCTGGGGATAATGAGCGGATGCATCAAAAGCTTAGTCTGTAAGCGAGTGTAATATTTATGTCTGGATCTTGGCTAGAAATTTTGCCACAGATTCCAAACTAATCATGAAAGGCAGCTATAGATAGTTGTATAAAAACTTCAACGATGAGAACGAAGCCAAGATGAGAAACTGTGAGCCCCTTCACAGAATCCCCTCTGCAACTCAATCTATCGAGGAGTCGTGGTTGTTTAAGAGTACGTCCTATAGAATAGGAGATGTGTAGAACGGTACGGTTGGTGTCAAGGCTGCCTAAAAGGAGCCTTCTCTGATATTGAAGCAAGCCATGGAACGGTCGATAGCGACAGGACTGCAGCATTCTGAGATGCGATTCAAAATCGACCACGATGGGAGCTGTTGCACCCTGTCTTTGGTGACAATGATTCCAGTCGTATATCAAGGAGAGTTTGTGGAACTTCAGTCGTCGTCACTCGTGCGATGATGGCGCTCTGAGTCTAGATCTTCGACCAGCGCAGAAGCACCGCGGCAGCAATGACTGGCAGCACGCTCACCAACTCTCCCAGTCCCGCAAACTCTGGAGGAATCCTCGCGTTGACAAAGGCACCGGCAGCAAGAAGAACTGCGAAGGTGTTGTACACGAAACTCCATCCAAAGTTGAACTTGATGCGGTTGACGGATTTCCGACTCGCGTTCATCATGGTCAGAATACCAGCCAGGGAAGGACGCATGAGAACAACATCCGCAGCGGATTGCGCGACATCTGTGCCTTCGTTCATATGGACGCCGATAGTAGCCTGCGCGAGAGCAACGGCATCGTTCGTGCCGTCGCCGCAGAAAACGACAACCGGCTTCTTGTGATCTGTGGCAGTACCGAGGAGAGTCTGGATGTAATCCTTCTTGTCGGCAGGCGAGCTTCGAGAGCGCACATTGTCACCAGGAATGCTAAGCTTGGATGCTAAGGTCCGAACGGCTCCGTCATCGTCGCCAGAAACCACATGTACCGAGACACCACGCTTCTGCAAGGTTTCAACCGTTTCCGCAGCATCAGGCCGAAGTTCGTCCTCAAGTCCATAGACCGCCTTCAGCTCATTGTCGATCGTAAAGCAGAACACGGTGCAGCCTTGAGCAAGCATCGGCTGGACGAGTTCATGGTCGGACAGATTCAGCCAGCGAGAGTTGCCAGCTCGAAATTTCTGACCGCCCAGGGTGGTTTCGACACCTTTACCAGTCAAACTCTTCGGCTCGGGAACAGTCGAAGTCATGATACCGATGTCCTTGAGGTGGGCAGCTACAGCAACCGAAACCGGGTGTCGACTGTTTTCAACCAGACCCAGAAGAAGCGGAAGTTTGTCCTCGTCGACGCACTCGTTTCCAACAACGGAGAGCTTTCCTCGAGTCAAAGTTCCCGTCTTGTCAAACACGACGTGCGAAGTCTTATGGGCGACTTCAATAGCGTCCGCGGACTTGAAGATGATACCCCGTTCCGCCGCAACTCCGCTGGCAATCACAATGACCATCGGAACAGCCAATCCAATTGCACAAGGGCAAGAGACGATGAGAACAGTGATGGCGTAGGTGATGGCCTGAATGGTAGCTTCAGATCCTCCATAACCACGGACAGTCATGCCCACTGCAACCCAGATGACAAACGTAATAATCGTCAATGCCACCACCACCGGGACAAAGTAGGATGCTACCCGATCTGCCAGGTCCTGTAACTTGGGCTTCGACAGCTTGGCCTCGTCAACCATCGCAGCAATGGCGTGGATAGTATTGTCACCAGGCAGACGGTTCAGCCGAACAGTCATGACTCCAGGTCCATTGATAGATCCAGCAATCACCACCGATTTGGGATACTTCTCCACCGGTCTGGATTCACCCGTGAGCATA
>PVQA01001377.1:0-11715 GCA_002980515.1 Fusarium burgessii | reverse complement strand
ATTAAGAGCTGGAGGCGGGAAAAGATATCATCGTCAGCCATCTTAATTAAGAACTTCTTGAGCTAAAGCAGCAAGAATGGACATTGAAAGGGATGAGTTAGGCGGAGATTACTGTTATTAAACCATCTGATCTGTTGTGACAGGGGTGCGCGGCGTGCACGGGCCATGATTTTGTATCAGGACCCAATACCAAAGGGCACGGGCCATCAAATCTTGTATCAGGACCTGATACGCGGGGTAATTGGTACAGTAGGACTCTAGCGGTAGATACCTGCGTCTAACAAGCGAGGGCCTCTTTTACAGGATGCATCTTCTTTTTGAAGGCGGAAGAAGGTTATGTTTAGCGTTCAAGAGCAGTGATACAATCTCTTCATGGCCTCGTGCTGAGGCATCTTGGAGAGCGTTGCCGTAGACGCCGCCTTGTGCGTTGACATCTGCTTCCTTGTCTAGCAGTAGTCGCACAATCTCTTCGTGACCTCTAGATGAGGCTGCTTCGAGAGCGTTGCCACAGCGGCCGTCTTGTGCGTTGACGTCCGCTCCCTCGTTCAACAGTAGTCGTACAATCTCTTCATGGCCTTGTGCTGAGGCTGCTTCCAGAGGGGTGCGGTATTCTGTGCCTTGTGCGTTGATGTCCGCTCTCTTATTTAACAGTAGTCGTACAATCTCTTCATTACCATTAGCTGAGGCTTCTTGGAGCGCGGTGCCATAGTAGCCGCCTTGTGCGTTGACATCTGCTTCCTTATCTAACAGTAGTCGCATAATGTCTTTGTGACCTCTAGATGATGCTGCTAGGAGAGCGGTGCCATAGTATCCGCCTTGTGTGTTGACGTTCCTATTATTAGATAACAGGACTTTGACGGTTTCTGTAAGTCCGGTGAGGCACGCGAAGTATAAGCAAGATGCCTCTGTTATGTCTGGCTCTACATCCCATGGCCAATCGGGTTGATACAATCGAGTCCATTGCCGAAATAACACATCGTTCTCCAAGAAGCTCACAGCTGCTGCAACAACATCCTTCGAAACTTCAGCAGGGCGAGCGTGGTCCATCCAAATTTCTGCCGCATATCTTGCCAAGGGAAATTGTGACTTCATGATGGCGACACCGCCTTCTTCCAAACTATTAAGGTACGCCAAGCAGGTCTGTGTGATGACAATGCTGGCCTCTGCATGCAAAAAGCCATGAACCTGATAGTTCAGCAGATACTCCTTAACTGAGAAATGAGCCAATTGGAGTTCCTCTACGGCGTCGTGGCCGCCATGTGAACCATGTACGATCGACACCAAACTTGGGCAGAATCTCGTAATCTCACTTGGGCAAGGTAGTCTATCCTCCGGATCAAAGTATGCTGGTCGGCTGTCGATCCGCACAGCTATCACATCTACCGCCTCCTTCAGTGTCAATGGCCGCTTGGAATATACGAGAAACTGAAGTAGGCGGATGGCTTTGTGCTTGCACTCGGGCGGGATTCTTTGTAGTATACGATTATATGTCTCGTTGAGATCTTGCGGTAAAGATCTCAGGGCTGTTTCAATACCTTCACGGTCAAGACATGTCTCGAGACTATCGAGTTGGCATGCTGCCCACCTGAACCTAGATCGAATATTAACTACTTCTTTGCTTAAAAGGAGCCAGCATAAAACTTACATCCCATCTGGTTTACTTTCAATTTCGTTGCGAATCCGCTTAAGTACAGATGGAAACGAAGCCCATTTAGCAAATTCCGGGCTCTGTGCAAGCCTTGCCATGACATAGGAGCGTATGTCGGTGTTGATAGCGTCCTTATCAAGTAACAGGCAGTTATCCTTGCCAATCAAGTGAGGAATCTCACGTTGAAACTCTGCTTCTGGGCGTCCAGTGGCAATCAGCCGGACGTGATCAAGTTCGGGGGTAGATATAACGTCTTTCATCCACTTGAGAAGCTCGACTCTTGTAGTAGACTCGTCTAGAGCATCTAGTACCAGGAAGACCTTTATCGGGCCTCTCATCATCGTATGGAGACAGCCTAAAAGGGCCTTGGTCACCGGTTGGTCCCTACCATCACGATGGGATTGGAATAGACCATCAAGTTCTCTCGAAGAATCCATTTCGAGCTTGTAGAGTTGGAAGACAAGCGAGCGCAACATGCCGTCCATGGTCTGCTTCATTGTGTCGTTAAAGTCGAAGAAGAAATCAAGGGTTATATAGTCGTCTATATTCATAAGATGGTCGAGAATCGTCGTGCTTAGAACTGTCTTGCCACATCCTGGCAGCCCGTAGAGCCACAGATGCCGACGTGATCCAGTTTCCCACTCTCTGAAGGCAGCGCTATTGAGGAACCTCTCCCCAGTTCCTTCGTGTCTGAGTTGTCTTGAGTGATTGGCATTGCTCGAGGAGTCAGGAGGAGAGAGCCATTCCTTGATCTCGGCCACATGCAGGTTCGATCTGACCGTCTCAACCATGACCTTGGTTACATTCGACGTTTCCTGCACGTCATTCAATGTCATTCCAACTATCTACAGTTAGAAGAGGGTCGATGAAGAGGAATGGCGACACTAACTGGAACTCAGAACCTCGACAACCCTCCTCTCGGCCGCGACCTTATTAGGCGGGATCTGGCATAGAAGATCTTTCGCATACGCCGCCGCCACCATGGCCGCGAAGCCTTGCCACTCCTTGTCCTTATGAGAATCAGAATAGTCGCATATACCGCGTATAACCAGACATGGGAAGTGGTTCATCAGGCCTGCTGCCTCCATCTCGAAGCAGAGGACGCCCTTTTCTGCCGCCAACTTCTCCCGCACAAGTGCATCCTTCATCAGTTGATTGGCACTAGCGATTAGCCCGTAGTGGATGGCTGGGTTGTCGTCTTCTTCGTCCCGTTCGGTCCGGGCCAGTATATGGGATGAGTCATCGCCGCACACCACACTACAGCCTTCAGACGAGTTTGAAGGGTGTGTGATGTCAGATCGGTATAGTCTGTCGCTACTCGCAGGTGGGCGGGAGTACTTCTTTCGTTTGTTGATCTTCTTCAATGCCATGTCCACGTCATCATTAAGCCGGTGGCCTTTCAATTCGTACCTACCCTTGAGCGCACTAACGGCCGCCCGCAGCACCGTTGGCGGTTGGTCTAAAAACCCTGTTTCTTGGAAAGACTGATTCTGGATTGTTTTGCCAAAATCATATTGGAACACCCCGCCTTTCCCGCCGTCACGGCTACTGACCACAATGTCGCCGAGACGTATGTCATGATTTGGACTTGGCGCACCACCGGCGATACCGACCAAGAGTCCGATGCGGATATTCGGGAAGCTATGAAGCATGTCTCTTGCTACAGCCGCGGCAACGGCCGTACCGTACTCCCCATCGGGCAAGACAGCAATCACAATGTTATGATTTCCGATCCTGCCCAAGGCATAATTGTTGTTATCGTTCTGGGCCACTTCTCGAGGGCCCACATGTTCTTCGTCGAGGAAAGCCTGGGCAGCGACAGATTCGCTGTTAAGGGCGCAGATCCAGCCAACTGTGTAGTCCTTGGGGTTCGCCATGGTTTGCGATATGATGCGGGGGGAAGCAAATTACTGATTAAGATAAATTGATCGACCATACGATAAGCAATAGTTCTAAAGCCGGAGACAGAGGATGCAAAAATGCCAAAAAGTGAACCAGAGACAAAGTGACAGAAATTCTCAATAGGCAGAAGAGAAGACTCTCACCAAGCTGCATGGTTGAGGGGGTGGCGTAAATTAGACGCCACTTCTCTTAGTGCTGCCGCAAGCTGAGCATCTTCCACGCGTGATTGGCGATAAGCATCTATGCCAACACCATAGCCTCTTTATTTAACGGCCGAATACGAGGGCTGAAGCCCAACCTGCCGGGGCTCCAGCACAAAAGTGGCGCACTCAATGTTGCTTGTTGCAATCAGGTTGACTAATTAGCATGCCCTGATCGTTGGTTCTGAGCAGCGTGAGAGCCTTTATGTGGCACGCATTCAGACGAGTCGGTAACACGTAGAGTAACGATTGTACGTAGTCGCTATGGAAATCGATGCATGGAAATAGGTGGGAGATGGACGCATACGTGTGAATGGACAGGGGTAGGCGACAATTTGGGGTACACGACAATTAAGAACATAAGAGTAGGGTATCCAAAAAAGATAAACAAATAACATAATCCGCCTCTTTAAGACTTTTCCTGGCTAACTTGTGGCTGAGCCAATGCCCTCGAAATAACTCGAGTGATCCACGTCTTATACGCCCCCTCCATCCATTTGGTGATCGCCAAAAGGGCAGCCTGAAGTTGATACATCCCTATAGGTCCATCGCTACTCCCAATCTTAAAGTCCCGATAAGCGATTTGCTACTAACAGTTAGCCAAGGCAAAGAAAATGAAGACGGTGAGAAAACTTACAATTTCACTCCCCGCATCCACAGCAAACATGACGGTCCATCTCCCTTCAGTCACTTGGATCAGAGGAACTGTGATGATTCGCTCAACCATGCCACCGCGCTTCATCAGGCTACGCATGCTTCCATGCCATGCTGCTATCCAAATTCCAAGCTGGACATCTGCTGTTTCGCCATTTCCGGCTGCTGTTTTTGTTTCAATAAACACTGGCGCGGGACGATTTTTCAACGGAAAATACGCTGTCTGATTGACTGTCGCATCATGTGGAAATTTTGTAAGACGTTCGATAATAGCAGCGAGGTCTTGATCGGGCTCGAGAACGAGTGCAAAGTCAACCATCTTATGCACCGATTTTGCCGTGTTGACCCGCGATGCCGATGTGTTGCTGTTGGTGCTGTAACTACCTGTCGAAGATGAACAGGTCTCGTCAGGAAAATCGTCGGATGCAGTGAAGCAAGGACGAAATCTCGGGACGATGCGCGCTGATGTTATGTCCTCGACGCGAACGGACGAGGTTTCGGCGAGTTGAGAGAGGATATGCCAGTGGACGTGGGAGTTCCATGCTGCCTCGGAGCGACGCAGCTTAGACGACTCATTAGAGCGCTCAATGATTTCCTGAAAACGAGAGTTTTTGTCGACAATAGAGATATTCGTTCGATTGTCCGCAGTCTTGTCTGCTTGTTGCCACATATAAGGGCGAGTATCGGGAAGTTCTAAACCTGGGACGTCCTTCAGTGCGGCCGGCAGTATGGCTTCGCAGTATTCTGCCGTAACCAACGCATCATAAAGATCGTGCGCATCAGAGGGAAGCGCAGCTCTCAGATTTTTCTCTGGTGTGAATCTTACTGGATAGTCAAGCCTCAGTAAGTCATTCCTTTTTTTGTATTGCTTTGAAGGTGATGGACTTCGTGACTGTCGGGATTGCTGATTGGCAAAATGCGGTCGGGAGGCGAGGATCTCGGTGAAAACAGACGTAGGCGCTGTCGAGTGGGCGGTAGAACCTGGGATGTCAAATGAGGGTGCTGAATTATAGAGGATACTGTCGGGTGCATTGGTAACTAGTCGTCGTGGTGTTGTATCGCAGTCAACAAAAGGATCAGAGTCTTCCAGTCGTGGGCGTTTCGATGGGCTCGACATGGATGGGCTGGGTAGCTTCCGCTTGGCCTTATTCAACAACGCGTCGTAAATATCTATGTCTGCCGAATTTTGCTCACTTTGGCCAGTGAAATCGGTAGAAGGGGCGGTAGGATCAATGGTATCGACCCAGGCGTGGATGGCATCAATATGCATGCCGAATAAACAAACGGTGCTTTTGTTGTGTTGAAGGGAGTGATGTAATGGTAGGTTTATTGACGATGATTTTAGATGGCGGCTGAGAATTCATCTGGCCATTGGATTGGTTGACCCGGTGATGTTTGCGGGGAAATTGTTAGTGCACCGGGCTCTAGATTCGCTTACCAATCTAGCTTACCTACCCTGTAATGGGTTTAGCGTTGCTATGATTAACAGCAAGGCTAAACCTGTTCCTGGTGGTTCCATTCATCTATTCCCTGGATAGTCTTCGAATCTCGATTAGGAGTTGCAAAGCAATTCTCTCCCCGCACAACACGTTAATATAGAATGGAATAAAAGTGGGAGATCAGAAGCATGAGTGCGCACGGATAAAAAGTAGATAAACAACAGGTTGTTTTCGTCGAACCCGGTTCCCGTATCAATGTGCACGGACAAAAAGTGTAGAATCTAGAGGTGATTTTTCGGGAAAATGTCGGGGAATTTCACGGTCGTCTGGGTTGGCACGGACAAAAATTGAATAATGCGGCGCGATTTGAATGAACATTTGTACAGTAGGGTTGGAACAGCCCAGCTCTGTGAAAAGATTGCTTGCCATGACTTAACCTGTTAGGAGGTTCTGATTCTCGAATACGGTCTGCACAATGTCTCGAAGCACAAAAGGTTGAAGTCTGAGCAGGAGCTTTACGCGGTGCGTTCTGTGTATGGTCGGAATTCGACGTGTAACCCTGGTCCAATCGCAGACCAAAGTCGACCCCCAGCAAAACTCAAGGCTACCCCGCGACTAGTGACTTTAGTAAATTCAAGTCTACCCCCGGTCAAAATATCAAGTCTACCCCTTGTAAAGTGGGGCAAAATAAATCAATTCTACTAGAATTGATTTTGGTATGTAGGACTAGGGTATCGGCGACATACCGGCTCGATGAAGCGCAAGCTTATCCTTGCCCTGCAGATGCGCCGCCCACTTCATAAACTGCACCCACCGGGACTCCTGATCAACGCCGCCCGGCACCTCAACCTTCCTCCTACGCTCGGCCGCGGCCTTTTCAAGCTCCTTCTCACAGCTTCTGACGAGCTTCAATAGCCCAGCATCGACACCGCCTGAGCCCTCTCTTGAGCTACTTCTGCTGCTCCTGCTGCTCCCACGGCTGCCGCAGCGGGTTCTCACCGTCTCGACAATCCAGTATCTTACGTGAGGGGCTCTACATAGCGTTTGAAGCATGACCGGCTCCCAATTACGCCACCGCGCATCCCTCTTGCCCTCATTATCCTCATCATCATCGCCTCCCTCGTGATGCTTGGAGAGTATCTGATGCCTATCCCGGTTAGATCGATCACGGGTTAGGTACCGGCAGCTCTTGCAGCTGAAACCTGCGTATGTCTCCAGCCCTGGGATCGGTGGGCCCCCATCGGCCGGCAGCTCCATGTCCTTGTCGGTCGGGTCTCGAAGCGCCAGTGGCTGCGAGCCTGACGGGGAGAAAGAGGCGGCGAATGCGATGACCTCTCGCAGTTGCCTCCCGGCTGTCTTGTGGCGGTTGCGGTAGTGATGCTCGACCTGATCTATACCGGGCCTGATAGCCACTGGGCAGAGGAGGCAGATGAGAATATCCAGCTCTTTGCATAGTTGGATGACTTGACCTCCTCCTGCCTCGGTGTTATCATTGTGATGATCATACTTGCCATTGGGATTAGTTGTTTATATAGGGTTAATACGGGCCAGATAGGAAACGCGATGTCAGAAGCGGGTTAAATAATACTAATAGTATATAATAATACAGTTCTAACCAGGCAGGATTTTAATAGTCTAAATTTAATAGGGTTTAGATAGTACTATTTTCTTTTAGTAATATAATATATAAGAGTAATTATATCTATTATATCCCATATCGATTAACCACCTACTACTCCACGATCCAGTACCGAACACTACCACTCTTAACTAATCTCTGGAGTAATACATGTTTCCACCCTTTTTCGCCACCTTTTCTATCTTGAGGTTTACACAAGCTACAATGGCGCCTGAGGTTCGACTTGTCGATAGACAAGAAGTCACAGTAATCGCAACTAAATCCACCTAGCTTTGGGAGGTGCGGGATGGCCTTACTACCATTCGCGGGAAGTGGTACCTTAGTTGGATCTTGGAATCCTTGCTTATTGCAAAAAGACAGCACAGCCTTGAGCTTATCTCCTGTGTACTTGTGAATGTTTCGAAAGTGGGTTTCGATGCCTCTGCCAGGTCGGACAGCCTGTCTACATAGAAGGCAAATCAAAATCCGGGGCTCATTAAGCACGTAGAGAACTCCGTCCGTGGGCACAAACTGCCCGTCTCCAGCATGTACGGCTGGGAGCGGGACCTTACTGCATACTGCAGGTACCACTTGATCTTGCCTATCTTCCCATCCTTCTATTGGCAGAGACTGCAAGTTCTGCTCACTTGAGGTCATCAGTGGTCCACTGCCTTCTTGTCTTTTCGCTGAATGAACTTCATCGGTTGTAAATGGATGGTCCATGATGACCTCTGTAATGGCTCGTTTTCTATTGGCTGGCAATGGATCTAAAGCAATGCATGACTTCTCAGGTACTACATGCACGGTTTTGCTTGGCTGGCGTAGAAATTCATGCCAACGCACCGAAGCCCACTCATAGCATTGTAGAAGTGATGGCTGAAGTTTGAATGGGTACGCTCCATCAAGCCCATACGTGATCCCACGCTGGAGTGGCCGATGCCCACTCTGCCAAGCGAGTATGGCGTTGATATCAGCATCACCGCTGCAGTCGTCGTACCTGTTGAATGGGGTGTACACCTCGCGAACATGTTTCTCGGTGATTGCTATGGCCAGCTGGCGATACACCCGTACATTGACGCTTTGTCGCCATAGTTCTAAAGTGGTCTTCGTGACAATGTCTGTCAGGCGAGAGGTGGGCCAAGGTCTCCCGTTGGTTTGGAATAGTAAGCGCGTCTGTAAGCACTGCTGGGCGCCCCTATTGTTACCGAGCTGCCCGCGGCGTAGTAGATCAGCCACACGTCGAATATAGACCAAATACTTGAACAGAACGTAACCCAGTCTGACCGGAAGGAATCGGACCACATAGAATTCGCGGTTCGTCATTCGCTTTGCTTTATGATGGCGAATTAGGTATACCATATAGCCCCCCCATGCGTATATCCCACAGCTTGCATTCGGACCGTTCTCAATCTCAAGGCTGAGAAGCTCCCTGATTCGTGGTGTCTGGCCACATGCAGTATAAAGACCGCCGGCAAGCTGTTCTTCCATCTTGCTAACCAGTTTCAAATATGCTGTAACAGCATGCCACCTCCAAACGCCGTTTTGAGCTAATCCGGTTCTGCCTGCGGTATAAGCATGGACTAGTAATTCCAAGTAGGCTGACTCTAGACAGTTCTTAGGGTACTTGATGAAGCTATGACCACTTTTTGAACTAGAGATATTGTCTTTGACTCTCGATAAGTCAATGCTTGGCTGGATCCCAAACATCAATCGATCGCATAGTGCTTCTGCTTGTGTAATAAAATAGTCTGGCAGTTTGCGGAACTCGCTCATTGTTACTTGGACACTCGCATGAGACACTGTCTCACCATCGTTGCTCCAGTGGAAAAGCATAGAGGGTGGTTCGTTACGTGCAACATTACGTCCGAAATCTCGTAGGCTGATCAGCTCCGCCAAAGGATATTGCGAGCCTAGAACCATATACTTGGCTCGGATTTTGTCGAGACACTCGAGAGCCCTGGCATCCTGCCGTTGAGGAATGCCTATGGATTGATATCCACGCAAAGGCAGTGCTTGCTCCAGGAATAATATGCGCTGCATGTAGATCATTGCTGAGAGTTTTGTACAGTACTGTCGAGCTAGCTGGAATCTCTGGCAATCAGCGGAAAATCCAAGTATACCGCTGAAGTATATAAGCAGCGTAGAACTTGGTTGCCCCTTGAGAAAAGGTTCAGTACTGAGCATGATACATAGTTGGAACAAGAGTTCAAGGAATTGTCCGAATGCAGATGCAGCAGAGTCCCCTGATACCCCTGAGAATATATCTTGATGGGTTCCAGCTGTGTTCCCCTCAATATCGTCATAATATCCAGAATCATTATAGTCGCTCTCGGCGTCTTCGTCGTCATCATCGTCCTCAAGTTCCCAGGCTTCAACGTTCTCATCGTCTATCTCATCATCCTCGTCACTTTCTTTCCCATCTAATCCCTGAAAAGTCCTTGTGTTGAGAGGGATGTTAATGGATTGGCTGTCCATAGGGCCACAGCGTGTTCCAACCAGGGGGGCTCTCTGTCCTTCCATGACCGGCCAAGTTCCCTTTGACGCGTCAAGATACTTCCAAGCTGTGTGCTCCCAAATGCGATCTAGCTGTGTGGAGATCTCGGGCTTTATCTTCACATCCATCACGCCTCGTCGAAGGTCTCCCGGCATTCGGTAGGTTCGCAGGATAAAAGCCAAGAATTGCTTCTGAGTCCTTCTGTATCTAATCTCGCCATTCTTCTCTGCCACAAAGTCAAAAGCGACCTCTCGGCGGCTCTGGAGCCTCGAACTGAGTAGCCAGCAAAGAATATTGTGACTAGTACAGCGAATCGTTTCTTCACAACGGTCTATTACCAAGTCAAGTGCTCTCATGATGTATGAGATCTTCTGTTCGTCCTCTCGTGGGCTCACAAGGTTCGGCGCGCCTTCCAGATTGCCCTGCCCCAAGGTGTAGTCTGTGTTGAGAGAGTGGCGATCTGGTAGTCTGATCAACGCTCGCAGGACGTCTCGTCGGGACCCTCGGTAGATAGAAGCCCATTGTGTTCTGTCTAGCCACAAGCTTGTAGCGGCAAATGTGTCGGTTCACGTGTCATTGATAGTTGTTCGGGGTTGACCCAAAGCTTCTTGATATCTGGCTTCCCGGTCTATAACTTGTTGTAGATGGGTGGATGCCTCAGATGCAAGAACACGGGATGTTTCTTGCGGCTTCTTGGTACTTGACTTTACTTTCGATCTGCCTGCCCGTCCTTTCGTCTGTACGTTGACTTGGAACCATTTACTGCCTTCCCGAGAAGGAAAAAATCGTTGACATGCGACATGTTCCTCCCATGGTAGCTCGTAAGCGGATACGGGGCAATTCGGTGCTGGTCTTCCCCTGCCTCGTGGGTTTATCCATTGATGCTTTTCAGTGCAATGTTTTTGTATCTTTTGGACGCGGCGAACAATATGGCCGCAAGTACGACATTTCAAACCATCTGGTTTTGGCGGCACAAGATACGGGATGGGTTGAATTGTATCCGTTGGGTACTGTAAATAGTGACGTAGGTCGTCCCGACTGTGGAGAATATTCGGGATCTGTTTTATCTTCTCTACCAGCTCCTGTCGACGCTCTGACTGTATATCGCGATGTCGTGTTCTCAAATGCGTAGCAACCTCATCGGCTATAGAGGCGAATCCACAAACCTGGCACACGAGAAGCCGGTATGTAGAGAGAAGAACATAGGGATAAATTACACTGCACGGTTCAGATTGCAAGTTTGAAGCTGTCATAGTGACTCGGTGACTAGTAGTAAGATCTGAATGATGATGGTTCTTTAAATAACGAGACTATCTAGTAGTATGATAGGACCCCCCTATAGCACTTTACGCGAAAGGACGTGTCGCGTTCTGTGGCGAACCCCTGACAAACCCCTGTTCTGATCAGCACTACTACTCCTGTATATAGAACAATGTTAAATCAACTCTACACCCTGGCAATAATCAACCCTACTAGGTTTAAAGTGGGTCAATAAAATCAACTCTACTAGAGTTGATTTGGGACTGTAGTACTAGGTTTAGGCTCGTACAGAACACAATCGCAAAGTATGGTATCCGATCAGATGATATCTGGAACTTTGATGAGACTGGCTTTATGATGGGCATCATTATGGCCGGAATGGTCGTCACCGGTTCAGAAAGGCAAGGAAGGCCAAAATCAGTGCAGCCTGGAAACTGGGAATGGATTACTGTAATCCAGGCGATTAATGCAGAAGGTCAATCGATCGCGCCGTTTATCGT
>PVQA01001371.1:0-40414 GCA_002980515.1 Fusarium burgessii | reverse complement strand
GCCACCACCACAATTTTGATACGCGGATCGTTGCTCATAATAATTGAAGCAAAGAAACCCACAACCAACCGAAATGCAAATCTATGAGCTTTTTTCTATTTATTTTTATGAACGTAAAATCATGAATCATATAAGTCGATATAAAATGTGATCATCTTTGTCGTAACTTCATATCAGAAGACAAAAGCATTATTGATGTTCGTAACAAAAGCGTTAAACGTTTTTGCTGTACCCGTCGTGGTTAACATGTCCGAGAAGTAATTCTGATCCTTCGAACTGAGGTGAGTTCACCAAAGTTTCTGATCAAGAAACAACGGAACTATCGCTTCTAGTGCTCAGTCGACCATGTCCATGGTCTGTATCAACAGGGGCTGATGTATCGATGCGCGGAAGGCGAACAGCCGCGATTTTGTGTGTTTTCTTAGAGGCTTCAGGTCTCTTGATGCTAGAGTCAAGCATAGTATAAGTGAGGCCAACTAAGTTCATACGTGCTTCGCTCTCGCTGGCGGTATGCGATGCAGGGCTAACGGATGCAATGCGAGATGAGCCCCGGCTCTTTCGCCTCCAACCGTCCAAAGAGAAGGCCCCAGAGAACCTTGAATCTACACCTGTACTTTGTGGAGAGCTGTAGATACTCAAAGAGGACCCAGCTCTTTCGACAATGGGAACAACCCATTTCTTGAAGGTTGGGAATAGCATGGGAATGTTTGTTGTCATGATGGCAACAAAGGTCTCGCGAACTGCCCAAGAAGCTGCAAGCTGAGGGCCATTGATTGGGTCCTAGATATTGTTAGATGTCCTTAGTGAGACATATGGTTAGGTATACTTACAGACATAAGTAGCACAACCCGAAGGATAGCGGCCATAGTGACAAACAACCCACAACTGAAGAGGGCGATGAGTCCGACCTTTTGAGGCCAGGGCATAGCAGCCTTCCATAGCATAGGCATAGGGATCATGATGAGGTAAAAGTCTGTGGCCAAGTTGAAAGCGAGACATGTCCATATCAAGGCAGGTGAAATGGCAGCATGGCAGAAGTCTCCCGGGTCTGGGAAGATCTGCCACCAGTGATCGAAGGGGCGACAACTGAGAAGAAGATTCATCTGGACAATAACAAAAGAAGTAATTATGAAGCCAAAGCCAATTATTACTCGGATTCGATGACCTTGTAGGTCTTTTGTAAGTCGGTAGTAGAAAGTGCACATGGCTGCTTTGAGAATCCACAGGAGGGACGAATAGGTTGCCCATAGAGCGAGTTGGATCTTGGAGCCAAGAACACTATACTTATTAACACTGGCGCCAAGAGCTATGACTAAGGTCAACCTACCGAAGCTGATATTCTTGATTTTGTGGCTGTAAAGAAGCTCGTTGTTCGTCCGTGATCGAGTTGTTCGCCAGTCCTTGAGCAATGTTGCCAACCGAGTACGCCAGGCCTGTTTCTATAGCGTAGATGCCCTAAGTTTTTCAGTATTATACACCCACAGTCAGAAGTTTATCACTTACAGCGGCCAGAATGGCAAGATAATCATCTACCCAGAGGTTCCTACATCCCACAGCACTGATCCGCACATACGACCTTAACACAGTGACCAACAGCGCAATGCCAAGTAATGTAAAGGCTTCTATGTTGAAGGTCTTGAGATTGACACCCGTCATTGCAGCAGAGTTTTCCTCAATAGACGTCTGGGGATCCATGATGAATTCTGCTGCAGCTCGCATCTGAAGCAGAACAACCAAAAACCAGTCTCCTGGGAGGGAAGCAACTGATATAAGATAATTAGGACTACCGAATCTGAAGCTTGAGGCGAATTCATGCGTCTGGACAATCTAGTCCTCAATTTTTACTTCTTTTAGGGTCCATCTCCAATATTCCACGTAAAAAAGGCTCCATGTTTC
Source organism: Fusarium burgessii (assembly GCA_002980515.1). Classification (NCBI taxonomy): domain Eukaryota; kingdom Fungi; phylum Ascomycota; class Sordariomycetes; order Hypocreales; family Nectriaceae; genus Fusarium; species Fusarium burgessii. The sequence goes on along the minus strand of PVQA01001371.1, from coordinate 38,518 downwards.
CGAGTCCAGCCTCTTCCTCCCTCACATCGCTCAACGGAAAAATCAAATCCTACTAATTATTTTGTAAAAAGAAAAACTCGGTCTCTGCAGATAGAGTCAAACTAAACGAGGAAAAGTCGAACGGGCCGTCGTGTTTCGTGGCAGAGACGAAAAAAGCAATGCTTGTCCACCAGGGATGCGCGGGTTCTCGTTAGGTGCCGAAATCGTGGAGAAAGTGCCCAGTGTGTGGGAGCAAGGGTTAAAGCAGTCAGGGGTCAGAATATGATAGTCTCTCTCTTCGCAGTTGACATGTCACTGTTTGATCTGAGGGTAGTGGAGAAGAGACTCAGCCGTGGCTCTCGCCAAGTTTCAACTCGTATTGACAAATCAGGTACTCTGCATAAAGACCTCATACCGGACGAGGGAAAGCTGAGCTCAGCCACCGACCAGTTGATGTGAGAGGAACAGATACGATCTGGTGGTGAGACACGACAAAACGTGTACAACGTGTTCTCACAAAAGCAGATTGGGCTGGGCTGTCTTAAACATAAAGCAGGAGGGAAGGGATAGCAGGTTAGTTAAGGTATAGAGTAACAAGAAGGCTGGGTTCTATGACTATGTGGATGTGCCTACAGGGACCTGCATGAGAAAACCTTGGAACTTGCAGGCTATCGGCTGCTCGAGGTGATTTTGACGACGTTGAGTGAAGTTTATGACGATAGAAATGCAGGTCATCATGATTCTTGATGGCCATAGAGAGCAGCTGGAGACGAGATCTCGATCGACTAAGTCTATACGAGTAAGAGAGCGAGAGAGAAGGAGAAGAAGCGGAAGGAAACGAGATTCAGTATTAAATGTGTTAGGGACTATTGCCATGAGATAGCATGGAAATGTCGAGACTTGAGCCATAAGTATCAGAATGAGGACTATGGGTAACTGAAATTTTAATTTTTATAAAGTTATAGCTTAAGCTTTATTGTGGCATATTATCGTGTTCTCAAATTCTTTTCGAATTGACATCAGCCAAGTGAAATCATGGAGCTGTGCCTGTAACAAATTCGTCTGATCTCCATACAACGCTGTAGGGCTCATGTTACACTGCGGCCGATGAACACATGCACACTACAGCTACCCTGTCACAGCAGCCTATATCATAGTAGCATAATCTATCGTTTCTGGAGCACATCTACCTCTTCAGTGTCTTTTGCTTCTCTGCGTCTGTAGCAACATTTCTCCCCTCAACAAGCAATCCCTTCTTCCTCCTCACACCATCCATATATCGCTTCGCCACGTTCTCCTTGTCAGCCAACTCACCGAGATCTTCGAGATCATCTTCTGTAAAAGGTACCCAGAAGGGATCCTCGTCCAGAATCTCAAAGCCTGCAAAGATCAGCTGCGGCTGAGCTGCGCCACTGGTACGCTTGCGCATCTCATCTGCAAACCCGAAACTCTCGGCTACAGGAACCAAGGCTTGGATTGTGAAGAATGGTGTGCCTTCTTTCATGAGTTCGGCATTAACCCGGCCGCGACGACGGGTAAGAACGTCGTATACGCGACCGAGGACTTCTGTAGACGCTTGAATCTCGACACTGTACATGGCAAGCATGAGACGGGGAGACCAATCCATGAAACCTGCGCGAAGAGAAGATTGGAACGTCCTGATAATCTCACCAGTCAGACGACCAAGCTTGTCGCGTGCAGACGAGTCATCCTCAGCGAGGTTCAGAGTAACGTCTTCAACAAAGACTGCAACACCCTGAAGCGGCTCATTGCATAATGGACCTTGAGCTGTAGCGAGCTGGAAGGCGTATGAAATCTTGTCAGTGAGATGGCTAGGATGAAGAGACTCATCAGCGCGAGGAGCAGTTTCGACAGCCTTCTCAGTAGCAAAAGCCTTGGAGAAGATACCATCCGTAGTAGCATCGATAAGGAGATTAGGTCCAGTTCGTCGAGGCCCGAAGGCCACGATCTTGTCGATGCAGTCCTTCCAGGTATCTCTGCCCTTGCCAGTTTCAAGTTTTTCCTTCAGTTGCTTCTTGAAGTCCTCCACGGACAGAGTGTTCCCAGCTGCAACATCAGCTTCTGCGACAATCTCTTCGTCCTCATCCTCCTTCTTGGCCCTGCGATCGTAGACTCGCTTTACGGCATCGCCATTCTTGACCAAAAAGTCCGTAACATATTCTGGGATTGGAAGCACGCGTAGGGAGACAGTCACCTGCTTTGAGCTTGTTGTAGCAACAACGGCACCACGGCCAAGCTCCTTGTTCGCGGGAGGTCGCATCTCTTCAGCTCGAACAATCGTCTCTCGGTAGGGAACAATGGGAGCACCAGGTTGAATATCGCATAGAGCAAACCGATCCTTGAGATCAGTCAAGCATCGTTCAAGATGCAGTTCACCTGCAGTCAACAAAACATGCTCGCCACTACCCAAAAGCTCATATTCGGCACAAGGGTCGCTCTGCACCAGAAGCTTTAGGCCGTGGATCATCTTGTCAAGATCGGCAGGGTTCACAGGCTCCAGTGCAACCCGAACAATAGGCTTACCAAGCATAGTGACACCTGCCAGATTGACAGCACCATCGCGGCGACTGCACAAGGTTCCAGACTTGAGAATCTTGCCTTCGAGACCACCAATGCCAAAGACACAGCCGGCAGGAACTGAATCAAGAGCCTCGAGGTTTCGTCCCATAAGCATGTAAAGCGCAGTGACAGTGACTTCTTGAGGCTCGGGAGCAGCGTTTGGCTCAGCGGGTGACCATTTAGGCGGGATCACATAGAGTTTATCGCCGACAGAAAGAGTTCCGGAGTAGATACGAGCAAATCCGATGAGATGCTCGGGATCAACCTTCTTCTCCTCCAGTTCAGGGGCAAAATCATCGAGGTTGATGGCATCCATCGAGGTCGCTATGCTGTCAACACCGTTCTCACCAGCAGCAGCCTGGGCACGGGCTGCTTCAGCTCGCTTCTTTCGTGCAAGCTCTCGGGCCTCTTCGCCACTCATCTGAGTCCCAGCGCGTCGCTTGTTTTCAGGGAGTTCACTCTCAGGAACGGAAACCATCTTACTGACATAGGCGACCACGGGGTCAGACTTTTCATGCTTGAAAGAAACCATGGCATCTTTGATAGACTGGTCAATGTGTTCGGACCCTGGAGATTCTTCAATCATCTCGGGAAGTCGTGCAGCTTGTGCGGCCGGAGGTGAAGGCAACGATTCAATAACAGATACTAGCAGTGCTGTTGATAAGGGAAGCCAATTTGCAAAAATGGTCGTCATGAGAAGTTTTTGATCTCGGGACTTGAGCATATGAGGAGTTATCTTGATGCCAAGTGACTTGGTGACTTTTTCCAGTAGCTCTCGATCACCCTGGCCATTGTCACCTCCTACTGTAGCTTGATAGACAGTCCATACTGGCTCGAGAACCAACTGCACAAATAGGGGTTTCAGGTTTCTTCCCTTAAGATGCTTAGGACCCAAAATCTTCTTTGTCTTGGGGTCCAGGTAGAAGTTGCCCCATAGAACCTTTTCCATAATTCCACGTTTAATACCAAGCTTCTTCTCATACATGGCAGCGAATTGTCTGCAAGTAAAGGCCCATCCGTCAATGGCGCTGCTGAAAATAACGTTGTTCTTCTCGGGAGCAAAGTAGATATCTTCGTCGTCTTTCTCCTCGAATTGGACGTCCCCTGTGTCACTGACTTGATCGGCGATTGCTGATTCCTTGGCTGCTGTAGCTGCATTAACTCGCTCCTCCATCCTTTCTCTCCAATTGAGATCTTCTTCCATACGCTCGCCCTGGAAGAAACTTCCTAGCACAGCGTTGACCTGTTCTAGCAGCTTGTTCAGGTGTACATATGCTTCTCCTGGTGTCATCTTGAGTTCTGTCACAAGTCGATCAATCTTGTTGATTACCAGCAGGGGCTTTAGCTTCTCTGTCCACGTTTGGCGAAGCACAGTGACTGTTTGACTGCAGACTCCCTCAACAGCATCGACAAGAACAACAGCGCCATCACACAATCTTGAAGCTGTTGAGACTTCTGAGCTGAAATCAATGTGGCCAGGCGAATCAATCAAGTTAACAAGGTACTCTTTGTCCTCAGGCTCAGCATCGGGGGCTGCTTTCCGACGCATGGCGAAGTAGAGTGAGATAGCAGAAGACTCCATCGTGATTCCTCGAGTCTGCTCATCAGGTCTAGAATCAAGATAACGGATCTTGCCCGCCAGTTTCGGTGAGATGATGCCATTTGTGGCAAGGAGAGCATCCGTAAGTGAAGTTTTTCCATGGTCGACGTGGGCCAAAATGCAAATCTATAAGTTGTTAGATTGTATACTCTCTCGCTCGTAAGATCATACTGACATTACGGATATCACTTGACTGCCTTTGCAGACTTGCCAGCTTATCTGGAGTGACGACAGGCATTATGACGACAGTGATTTGAGTAGGGTAGGTTGATGTAGCGATGGTGGGGTTCAAGATGGAGGATGTCAAGTAAAATTTCTAAATATGGGGGGAAGGCGTTTGTTGTACCAACAATAGTAGCTCTAAAGCCTTTGATTTCCTTAAACCAGATTTATCAAGCTTTTGTATATTTGTTGCGTGAGTTATTCTTTGCCTAGTTGTTGCTCATAGTGTGACTAATCTAATCTTGAAACTGCACACGATGGTCAGCAATTTAGGCTTCATCAGTCACTTTTGGCTCAGAATATCTGCAAATCGACTAAGAATGACTCATACATACGCAAGAAGCCTGAGACACCCAAAAACTGTTTCTTTTCGTCTGGCCAGAGCTACTACACCTTGAAAGGCTGAATTCCTAAGCATGAAAGCTGAAGCACCCCACTAAATTTGGATGACTCAGCATCGACCCCGCGTGTGCCCGCCAAACGGAAGCCCTAGTTCACCAAAAAAATCGCATCGTTGATAAAATTTCCCCCCTCACCGCGACGACGAGACGAGACGAGCGAGACCGACGCGCGACTCGACTCTACAAGGACACGATGGCTACCTACCAAAACGGCGTGGCTCCGGCCCGCGCCATCGATGACGACAGCGATGTCGAGGAGGAGGCTCTGGTGGCCGAGTACAAGGAGCATGTTCAATACGAGGATGGTGATGATCTCAGCCGCACCACTTCTTTGAACCTCACTGCGCAGACCGACGATATCCAGGCCCGACTCGTCCAGGCTGCTCAGCCTCTGGATTTCCAGGCGCCTCTCGAGGCCAAGTTCCAGAGCTACGATGCTTACTGCAGCTTGTTTCACTTTATCTTGAACTCCGAGGGCCCCGTCGATCTCGAGCCCCCTTCTGTTGGTCTTCCTAAGTTGGATATCGAATTGGATAGGGCTAATAAATGTCTTTGTAGTACTACTGGGCTTGGGATGTTATCGATGAGTTTATTTACCAGTTCAACTCTTTCTCCTCGTACCGTATACGAATTGCCCGTCAAACAACCAACGAGGAGGAGCGACAGGCTCTCCGCGAGAACCCCAATACTTGGGGCTGCTACAGTGTTCTCAACGTCCTGTACTCCCTTATCCAACGATCCCAGATCACCGAGCAGCTCGCCGCCATGAAGCGTAACGAGGATCCTTTGGCCGTTGCCGGTGACTATGGCTCCAAGAACCTTTACAAGATGCTGGGTTACTTCTCCATCATTGGTCTCCTCCGAGTCCACTGTCTCCTCGGAGATTTCAGCCTAGCCCTCAAGACCCTTGACGACATCGAGCTCAACAAGAAGGCTATGTTCGCCCGTGTCATGGCTGCTCACTTCACCACCTACTACTACGTAGGTTTCTCCTACATGATGCAGCACCGCTACGCCGATGCCATTCGCATGTTCAGCCACATCCTCATCTATGTCTCGAGGACCAAGAACTTCCAGAAGAGCGCCCAGTACGACTCTATCACCAAGAAGAACGAGCAGATGTACGCTCTTATTGCCATCTGCGTCGCTTTCCAGCCCACCCGTCTGGACGACACCATTCACAGTGCTCTCCGTGAGAAGTATGGCGACCAGCTTCTCAAGCTCCAGCGCGGTGGCCCCGAGTCCCTCCCCATCTTCGAGGAGCTCTTCCGCACAGCGTGCCCCAAGTTCATCTCCCCCGTTCCCCCGGATTTTGAGAACCCCGAGGCCAACATCGACCCCGTCGAGCACCACCTCGCCGTCTTCATGGACGAGGTTAAGACCAACATGTGGAGCCCCACCATCAAGTCTTACCTCCGCCTCTACACCACCATGGACCTTAACAAGCTCGCTGGTTTCCTCGAGGTGAAGCCTGAGGAGCTTCGATCATGGCTTCTTGTTACCAAGCAGCGAACTAAGCAGTTGCGATGGCAGGACCAGGGTCTGCTCGAGGGTGAGCTTGTCAACGTTAGCGACCTTGACTATGCTCTCCAAGGCGTAAGTTACACAACCCCAAAGTCATCCTTTGATAGAATGTTAACAATTCACCAGGACCTCATTCACATCTCTGAGGCTAAGGTGGGACGAAAGCTTGTGGACTGGTATCTCCGAAACCTGTCCCGCACCTATAACTGAGGTGCTACAGAGAGAATTGGCTCGTGACATTTCTCACATTTTATGGGGTCTTCGATTCAAGCCCGAGACAAGCGCATGGAGCGCTGTGGCTGAATCCTCCAAACGACCCAGGGTCAAGAATACCTGGGGTTATGCAGGCCGACTTGATAGGATGCATGGCATGGCAAAGGCGTCTCGGAGTTGGTGATGCTCGTGCAAGAGCTTGAGAATTTCTCAAGTTTGGCTGTATGTGCGGCGGAGATATGGGACTTCCTCCTAGAGGTACGAGAGCCTATGAAAAGGCTATGAAGAATAAAAGGAATCAAAAGTCGTTTAATCAATATCATGATCCTAAAGTATATATATCACGAGTATGAAGAGTGTAAATCATGAATGGCCGTCTTGGTCGATGTTGCGCAGACAAATATAGCCTCCACTGAGATTTTCCACTGGTAATTGTTTTGTGTAGATTATTCTAGCTCTTTTACAGAATCCTGTCACGATATTGACTTTCCTTCTACCGGTATATCAACATGAGGCAGTGCTATACGGAAGAATTGGACTGTCATGAATGATTACTGACGAGCTACGTTCAGGCCGTCCTGATCGATATATCCGAGGTTAGCCATACAGCATCTGCGCAAGTGATATATATTTTACCTGTCTTTTTAAGCCGTGTCCTTAGTGAATACAGATGTGTCACTGTTGGATAGACTGCTTCCTTCTGAGCAAAGTGAAGCTGATTCATGGTGGAAGCCATGTGAGAAAGACTTACACTCGGAGCTGCAAGCCGATCAGATGGTGTCGGATAGAAGGAGGCTCAACATAGACCATCCACGAGAAACGTTGACCAAGCGGGATAATCTACCAGAGCAGCGTGAGCTAGAAAAATGATACTAAGGCCACTTCGCGGTAAGGACGGCTCTGTGGGTATTGCATGGCACAGTTGCGTTGCCAGAGTTTTCTATGTCTATCTAGAAGCTAAGATCTACATCTCTTACTCGCTAGGAGACCAAGGCATGCCAACTAAGCTTTTCGCTGTATATCACAAGCAAGGTTGATGCAAGAGAGATAGCATAGAGGATTGGAGGATATGTTGTGGGCAACTTTGCCCTACGCGACGCTATGATAACTTTCCTAAGCCTGCTTGACGATGCCTATGATCTTTGTCATGGGGCATATGTAGACTTGAGATAACAATGTTGTATCTCGGGATTTGTGTTTCCTAGGTCTGTGCCACCGGACTCGTGATTCCCAGAGCCTAGATTAGCTCAGTTGGCAGAAGCAATGAGACATTGTGTTCTCGTGGCTGATGAGGATAGCTTCACCGCCGTATTCAACGACGTATACGTGGTCGAGTCAGACCATGATGGTGCACATGAGAGGTTCCGAAGTTCCGGTTCTTTGGTAGCCCTAGTGTGGAGAGGTGCCGGTATCCATAACCCCCCTGCTTTGTCGGAGGATGGCAGGGCTGATAAATTATTTGATTTTGGCAGCTGAAAGAACAAGGAATTCTCATTCTCATGTGGTCTCGATAAGAAAATCGACTGGCTGATACGCCGTGTTTGATAGTGGCTCAATAATCAATCTGGTGCAACGAAACGATGCGGTGAAGAGTTGTACGAGAGAGGCGAGTGACGACCTAACTACTGTGGTTTCTCGCTTGTGGTTCCCTGCATAACTGCCTCTGGTCCGTCTAGTGAGGAACTCTTAGTATTGATCCATAGTAAAAACCGTTCGACTAGTGTCGTTGAAGCTGATTCGGCTCGTCGTATGGGATCTCACTCATCTGCAGAGGCTCTGTTCTGAGTCGGCTCGGCCCCACCATTAGCGTCTTTCTCCACTGAAGCCCGAGCATGAGATGACTCCGCCCGGGGCGAGCGGAATCCAAGGAGGGCTGTTTGTACGGAATCGTGCCCAAAGAACCGGTTCCGACGCCGCCATGATACATATCATAGCACAATTCAGTTTGCGACGTAATACGCCTGTACTCTTGGCGCTCACCGGTGGGAGTCACACTCGGGACATTGTTGCCGGGGCCAAGACATTAATACTCTATCTGGAATTTGTGCTGCCTTCTGTGTTCTGAGCTTCAGCTTCACAACGAGAATATCATTGTGTGCTTTTGGCTGCCCGAACAAACAATGTGGCATTAGTGAGGGGAAGGCGGCCGAACTAAGCGCCCCTTATTAAGTGGATATCTCAGAGCCGGTAAGCTGTCCTACTTGTTGGAGTGGCATCGAGAGAGTTGAAAGAGTTTCCATGTGATCAAAAATCTCAGGGATCATAATAGCGTTGTGTTGTGTTGTGTTGTGTTGTGCTGCTTACCTCCCTACTACGGGACTACCAGGGCCAGTGTCAGTGTGAGTGGGCTTGTGGTGGTGGTGGTGGTGGTGGTCTCGCCAGTCTGGTTGCTCGCGTGTCGTTCATTTCCTTTTCTTCTCTGGATAAATTCAAGAGGCCTCTGGTCTCTTTGTTATCTCTGCGTCTGTGTTGCAAAAATGATAGAGACCCTGCTCGTTCTTCATCCTGGTCGACCAATGGTTCAGCCCGGCCAACACATGCTTTCTCGCATGCAAATCGAGCTGTGTCTTGGCCTGCAGTTGTGTCACACACACACACACACATAATCCAATCCCTGAAGAGCGGCACTGCAACGGCTGACTTTGGCGTATTTACGTCAGCTGTATGTTCTGCACTTTCGCTATCTTCAACCTTGTTTTCACCTCAAGTCTCTTTGGTTGTTGGTGATCTCTGCAGATTCACGCCATTTTACCCTTGACCGTTTATCAACGCACGTCCTCACATACACAGCTTCTGTAATATATCATAAATTCAAATCTCGGCTGGTAAATGCTGTCGACGTTCCTTGCTGCCCAGTTTAATTTCAACTTTCCCAGACCCTTTCGGGCCTACACCCAGTCAGTCCTGACGTGGACCAAGGGCCGATCCGTTCGGCACCATCCCTTCATCCATCCCATCCACCTTGGTCTCTCTACTCACGTTGTCTACCTCGTTTACTGCAACTAAGCCCATATTATCCAGCTACCGATCTCCTCGCTACGGTATCATGATGTATCTCTCTGCCTTAGGAAACAGTAGTGAAACTAGACCTCCCACTCTCCCATCCACCCGTCTTTGTACTTTCATCCTAAACCTAAAAAAACCAAGATCTGTAAACGTGGTTTCGCCGTTCCCTGGCAATAACCTTAAAATCTTATTGTTTCGGCTTAACCTGGGCTGATCTACGCCTTGATTGTGGCTTCATCTCTTTCACTTGCAACTGAGTGCAAACAAAACGCAAACGCCTACACCGTCCTCAGACTTATTCACTCGACCTTCTTACAAAGATTAAGAGTCGACTTGCTTACCGTAATAATTCGATATTACCCTGGTGCTTTCACTTGTTCGCTATCCTTCCTCCCTTTGTATTCTGCCTCCCACACCAGCTCCGCTCACTCGGAAAGGTTCAGGCTACAACACCACAGCCACCGCCAAATTTCGTCTCCGTTATTACGACAGACCTGCCTTTCTTCTCTGTTCACTGCCGCTCAAGTTCGGTCTATTGATTAATCGATTGTAGAGGCCGTCCCCACCTTTTCTACCATTATCTCCCCCAGACCTGATCGACCTCGGCGTTGCATCCTAGCTCAAGCTCCGCGTCTCAACTTGCGCCCGCCACTACATCTTAACTTGAGCTTCCGCCTTCCTTTCTTGACCTCGAAACCGCGTCATTCTCAACGTCACAAACTTGACTCCTGCACCCATTTCTTCATCTTTGTGATTTTGACGTTTCCCTAAAGCAAAGCCAAGCCAAGCTTACCCATCAACTGGTTAGCCTCTCCGTCTTGGCGGCAGTTGCATCTTGGCAATACGCATATCATTGGGAAAGCACCACCTAGACACTTGATTGAAGCTCAGCTTCGTACAAGCTCTAGCTTTCTTTCCTTTCTCATCAACCAGAACCGATTTACGAACCATCTTCCTTTGACTTTCCAACCCCTCCATCAATCTTATCACCATTCAGCTTCAGCATCAGTAACCTCAACTATCGTTCAGCTTTTCACACAGTCGTTCCCAGATATATACGATCGCTGTTGAACGTCGACCCAACACAAAACCAAGCTGAACTCGCTTTACCACCAGATCGCGTCTTCTGTGACGCAGTATCGTGGGCGAAATGGCCACAACCGCAACCATTCATCCAAACCTACCCAACCGGTCCGACTCGGACATCTCTCCTAGAACGATTGAACCTCCCAGAAACACAACTTCAGAAGGCGCAAAGGCCGAATACTTCTCGGACCCCAATACAGTCGATGGATCCAATACTAGTGCCCGGGCCAGCGACGGCGACGATTCATCTGCTAGGAAGTCAAGCATCTCATTCGCACCCGATCCGAGACAGGGCCGTAGCTCAAGCCGCGAAAGCAACCAAAATTCAGCACAATGTCAGGACATGATGGTTCAGAGGAAATCATCAACCGGATCTGTATCTTTTCGTCGAATGACAAACCCCCAGCTGCCACAGGGAAAACCACAGCAGATGAACAACAATCGTATCCGTGCGAGTTCACCTGACCACGAAAGGTATGTTGCATCTTTTTTCATCGCTTCCCCTCTCACAATCGCACGGGTGTGTTTGGTGTGATCGAATATCAATGTTTTAAAACCGAGCCTGGATTGCACTTGCAATAACACATCGACCGGACTAAAAGCCTGATACACCTACGTGGTGATATATAAACCACCAAAATCCTTCTTTGGATCGTGGTGATACAAATGGATTTTGTTGAAGCTGAATTGTCATCTCATCAACAATTTAGTTTGTGTTCTGCGCGTCCATCGGCCAAATTGGGTTCAAGGTGGTCTAGCTGGAAACCTATGTGACGCCATGCGAAGCAACATGTCGCCTGGACTGGGTGAAACCTTCGAAGGCAATTTTTGGAACTCGCATGGATCGGCTATTCTCAGCCAGGTCAGATGTAAGCATCGCGGTAGCTACCCCGATTGTTCAAACATCCGTGATTAGGCCTGCAAGTTGAGCAGAGATGGATTGATGAATACTACCCGGTTTTGGGTGGAAGTGGCTCGCTTGGCTGGGCCATTCCTCACAATGACCTTTCGACTCCACCACTGAGCTCCCACCATCAATTATGGCTACCCCGCCGTTTGCGACAGTAGACGTGGGGAAATGCTCTTCGCCTATGGCTATGCTCACCTCGTCACTTGCTTGGTCTGGATCGTCAGGCCATTATCCTTCATCACAGCCACTTTGACAAGCCGTCGCCCCCCAAATTCCCGCAGACTTCTCAACTCTCCCTGTCGTCACAATCGTCATTGAAAATCTTTATCCTACATCCCTCACTACCAATCCCCCCCGTCCTTCAATTACCTCTGGAAACCGTCATTATTGTTCTCAGTCTCTGTTTTGTGGCATTTTCACACGACAATGGCGATGCTAACCGAGACTCCGCCCGATAGGTTCCAGAAACATGTCGCATTTGACAATGTTCCAACAGGCGAACCGACCAAGAATAATGCCATATCATTCACACTCAATGTCCGACACAAGGGTTACCAGGCGAGGCGCAGATCGAGGTGTTTCATGGTTGGGGTTGACGAGCATACCTACTCTGATTATGCGTTGCAGTGGCTGCTTGACGAACTGGTCGATGACGGTGACGAAGTTGTCTGCGTACGAGTCGTTGAAAAAGAACTGCGGTATACGGACAAGCAGTACCGCGATGATGCGCAGTCGGTTATGAAGGGAATTGTTGCTCGGAATGGCAATAACAGGGCCATCAACATCGTCCTTGAATACGCCGTCGGCAAGTTGCATACGACTTTCCAAGTTTTGGTACGTGAACAGAGAAGATACCTCCATTGCCAAGTTCCAACGCTGACAAAATCCCAGATCCAGATGTACCAGCCTGCCATGCTCATTGTGGGGACTAGAGGACGTACCCTTGGTGGTCTTCAAGGCCTGGTTAACACTCGCAACTCCTTCTCTAAATACTGCCTCCAATACTCACCTGTCCCCGTGGTTGTGGTTAGGCCTACCGAGAAGCGCATTAAGAAGAAAGCTAAACGTGCAAACGATTCTGCCCGACAAACCTACGTGAGCATGTTAGCTGCAAACGCCGGAAAGCATGAGGCCGATAGTGAGGCAAGTAGCACTTACGAGCTTGAGGTTCACAACTCGCCCGATGAAGAAGCCCATCAAGTCGCACGCGCTTTGGGACTACCAGCATCTTTCGATCCTACGATTAAGCCCCTCAACCACAGCCAGTTACCGAGTCGCAGATCTCCCGACCCTACTGCTACTACTGGTCAAGTTAATGAAGCCTCGGAGAATCAGCGAGTCGTCAAAGATGATGCCAGTGTCGCTGCTGAGAGTGATGACGACGACGACGATGACGACGACTCTGGAGAATTTGAGGTCATGAGCGGTCAGCAAGCTCTAGATAAGCAGAAGATGGATCAGCTCCATAAGATGGAAGTCGGCGAAGCAGCAGCATTGAAAATGAAGGTGGATGAGGAGCTTGAAGAAGAAGAAGATACCCCCGCAGCCCCGAAAGGAACATCATAGAAGATGAAGGGCCAGCAGAAACTAGGAACAGACAATAACAAGCATAAGAATAACACGGGATATGAAGCCGTCGAAAGTACCGACAGATTCTCCCAGGGGGGTATCCAGCCTCCTCAAGTTCCTCGATCAGAGTCAGAAGCAACAAGAAGTCTCTCATCCCAGGAAGCTCGACGTCATACCACTTCTATGACAAGACTAGCTACCGATTCGCCTTGGCAGACAACTTTCAGTTATTCAGATGAACAAAACCAGACGGTAGAAGTGGGCAAAGGGGCCGGGCTACAAGATACGGATGCTTTACAAAGGCGCATGCTCAGTTTCGATAGGGAAGTTGACTCATCGTATACGACTTGGTAGGAAAAAAGCCCCTTAGATCATGAAGCTTCAACGCCTTCTCAGGTCAAAAATAAGCAGCCCAGAGTTCCCAGCAACCTCAAGAGCGAATGCAAAGATGGAACCTCTAGTCCAGTCATTGGAATTTTGAACACCACTTCAACGGCCACAGAAATTCCGAGCACGATGCCTAGATCGTCCACAGAAGACCAAGTATCTAGTACCCAGGACCGAGGCTCATCCATCAAGTTCTTTCCTCCATATTTACCGAACACTGCTTATTCGATAACGGCATCGGGAGATTCAGACGAAGAGGGACAAAGTGATGACCCAACCGGCGGCAGCGACCGGAGCGGCAACGACAACGACGGTAATGATCAACATAATGGTGACAATCCACAAAATACGGCAGTATCGAGGACCAGTCTCAGCAGGTAGTCATTGTGGGCAGGTTGCTGCGGAAGTTGCTTCGAAAGTTGCTACACTGAAATTGTTGCACAGTTATGTCAGCTACTATGTTTTACATTGGCGGTGGGGGCAGGCTGCGGCTGAAAGGGAATAGCGGGATAAGATCATGCAATGATGATTATCCAATGGGCGTTGTGAGGATTTAATAGCGCTTCGAAATTTTGTTATAGAGCGATAGAGTCTCAATTCTTAGCTATTTGATACGTATCATGGTTAAAATTTATGCAAAGTTTTGGATTATTATGGGCGTGCACCAAGGTCGGTGATTCGAATTAAGCATGCATGTGCTTGTGTGCGTGCGTCAAATGCAATGCAAGTCTGTCGCATGTCATGATGTCGCATGCCGCATGTAGATAAGGACCCTTAATCAGGCAGAACGAGTTACGGCCTGAGGCATCAACATGTCACTTTATGTGCAATGACTTACAGCGAAACGGGCGCAACGACGTAAGCCACCATTTCTCAGTTCGAGACCCAGGGGCTAATTCCAAGTATCGAGTCAATCGACTCTGGACTTTTATAACTGATATACAACGCATTTAAAAGCAACTTCACTTATTACTTGGCTTATCAACGAAAAAGCGAAAGACCCTTGAAGTAACGTCGCCAGACATCTATTCTTTGATACGAGTTGTCGCAACGGCGCTACGCTACGAGGGGCTCAAGCCCAAGGGACAGAGTGAACGTTTCAGTCCATTTCAGTTAGAAACCTACTCTCCCCTCTCCTCTGATGATACGAACTCAAGGGAGGATTTGCTGCGCCGCCACCAAACGCCGATTTCAATAATTACTCGACATTCCTACCCACACGAACATACGAGTACAAAGAACGATATACTCCTCTGGCCCCGCGCCAACATCGATGATCAACTTCACGACTCAACTACATCGATAACGGTACAACTTTCACAAAGAATGTGGCCATTTACTCGCTGCGGCGAAGACGCCTGCGAAATTCAACCCCGCCCCGTCACACTGGCATCCTCCGTTGCCGCCCTTCCATTCCTCTTCATCTGTTTCTCGACATCAATCCTCGTCGTTCGCCATGTCTTCCCCCGCTTAAGCACCGATGCCGAATCTCGCGACGGCGAAGATCACATCCTACCTACACATGCACCAGCGTGTCTGCGACAAGTCCATGCTGAACATGGTGCCAAGAGCTGGAGACGGCGCGGCGCAGCCTGGACATTTGGTCTTACTGTGGGATTGGCTGCAACACTAGGCGCGCTGATCATGGACGAAATCATCGAAGTTATTAACGCCGACTCGAGAAATTTGGCTTTAAGAATAACGGTGCCGAGCTTGCTGTTTTTGCTTGTTGTGTTGGTGCCTTGGCTGGAGTGTCGATCGGTTGTTTCGAGCGCTGGATGGAGTTTTCAAAGGACGGCGAAGGGAAAACTTCCTCGAGTTGCTTGGGGATTGCAAACTGCTTTGTTCATGGGATGGTTATTTGCTTTCTGGTCCGTTGGTCAGGCCGTTCCAGAGGGTGCGATGCGCAAGACAAGCAATGGAAGTGGAAGCCTCTCCGAGATGTTGACGCGCGGGTGTTTGGAGCGTATTGGCGTTGTTGGAATCTCGTTGATGGCTTTGCTGTCTGGCTTCGCTGCTGTCTCTTCACCATGGCAGGCATTCATGGATCTTACAACTCGCCGAAAACGACCTGTCACAGAAGCTGATGTTGCGAGGAAGCAAGCTGGTCTTGATACCGCTAACGAGATGCTTCTTACAAAGCGCCATCGCTTGCAATTTCTCGAGCGCAAGGCATCTGTCACACAGAATGGAGCGTCTGCCAAGGGTAGTGGCCTGGTAGGCAAAGTCATGGGTTCTCTACGTGGCCCGACTGGCGATGAGGCAGAGATGCGATCGCTGCGCTTGGAAATTGCTGGCCTCGAAACTATGGAAGCCAATTTGGCTTCAGGAGTGTCCCTACTCAAGAGTCACCGGGCTGCAACAGTTCGCGCTTCAACATCTCTTGGACGTCTTCTTCTCATTCCCTCGCAACTCTTCAGCCTGTACTGTCTGTACCGCATTGGCGCGACTACAATTACGACTATTCGCCGAGCATACTCACCCACATCAAGTTTCGCCAACACGGATCCTATCAACCGCTTTCTTAGTATCCTTGCGCGACATTGGGATCCTAAGTTGGATCAGCTAGCATGGGCACGCCTTATCAGCTTTGCTCTTAGTGGTGTTATTCTCCTTGCTAGCGCCAACAGTGTCGTCCAAACTTTCCATCTGTTCGCCAAGTGGACTCCAGGCCTGCTCCGCCAAGCACAAGCGAATCTGGCGCTGGTCGTCGGACAGATTGCTGCGACGTATGTCATCTCGGCTTCACTTCTTCTACGCAGTCAATTGCCTTCTGCCTTGGGCTCAGCAGTGGGGAGTGTGTTGCGAGGCGCGTTGAGTCCTGCATTCGTTGATGGCTGGTTCGAGGGCTGGTTCCTCGTAGGCAGCCTTATAACAGCCATTGGTATCTGGGTAGGCAGAAAACTCGGAGGTGATGATGAGTGGGATGAGTATGGAATGGAAGAGATGGGCGCTAAAATGTCTTAGGTGGTGCCTGAGTAGTGGTGGTTCGTTTCTATGCTTTTGAGGTTCGGGTTAGCACGCAAGCACTTTTAATAAGCGGGTGGATGTACGATTGACTGACTGATACATGTTTGGGTTGGCGTTTGGAAGAAAGACTCTTGACGAAAGGCGTTGATACATAGAGTACAGCTTGGGTATATCATAAGGAACGGCGCCATATATCCAATGAGTAAGGATATCGGTAGAAGGGCTGGTCAAGCTCCGAAATACATATTATATTCAAGTTATTTAAAAAAAAGGCATCCAATGAAACTCGTTACTGAGAGTGTGACTTACCTTACCTTTTGGAGTGATAATGCGGAGGCCTCGATTGCTGTCAACTGCATAACCACGTTGACTTACCTTCCAAGGCTCCACAGACCTCACTTCAACCAACTCACCTTGTTTAACCATTCTGAGCACGTGAATATCCTTCCGTGGCATCTTATTCCCAAGCAGAGTCTTTTCATCACAGCAATAGATTCTAGTAGCCCTTGATGCCTTGTACCTAACACATGCGCGGTATTTCTTTCCCAACCAATCATCGTCAACTCGCAGCCTAAACCAGGTATCAATAATATTCATACATATAAACTTCTTCAGCACTATAAACACCATAATAAAAAAAATCCGATAAATTCACCGGACCTCATCATGCCACTCTCACCTTCTCCACCACTATCCTACACACAACCGGCCTCCCTCGAGGCTTTTGCCTCTACACCAGATGCTTTCCGAGCTGCACACCCGCCGATTCAGCACCTCATCGCCGGTGCCGTGGTCACTAATCCTCAAGGCCAAATCCTCCTTCTCCGCCGCGCAGCACACGACTCATGGCCTCTACTGTGGGAGGTCCCTGGTGGCTGTGTCGACGACTCAGACGATGGTCTCGTCGCCGCAGCAGTGCGTGAACTGTGGGAAGAAGCTGGGCTACGCGCAAAGGCTGTAAAAGCCGTGGTAGGGATAGCACCTATCACAGAACCGATGCCGGATGATCCTCTGGAGAAAGATCTGGAAATTCTGTATGATATGCTTGTATTCCGTGCCGACGATGGCGTTTGGGGAAAGTTGACCGTTTGGGTTGAGGTAGAGAGCTGTGACGAAGTCAAGATCGATGAGAATGAGCATGTCGAATTTGCGTGGGTGACAGAGGAAGAAGCATTGCAGAATAAGTTTAAGGATGGGAAAAAGTTGGAGTTTGTGAGTGAGGGCGTGAAGAGGAATGTGCTCGAAGGGTTCAGGCTGTGGAAGGAAGAAAACGAAGCAAACAAATAGGCCAGAGTAACCTACAACGGGGCATCATGTGCGTGTGGTAATGAAAGGGATCAGCATGAGAGGAGATTTCATGTGCTCATTACTCGTCTAGTCACACATACGGTCCTCACTCCTTCTAGAAACATCATAAACATCAAGACCTCATTGAGAAACGAGCAAAGACACCACAACACACCAATGGGAAATAAGTAAAAAAGCAGGACATTTCATTGATCCCATGAACCGCCTAGCATACAGATCCGAGTTCATTTCGTGAGAGTCGATGTCTCATCATCTTTGCCGAGTCTAGAGAAAACGAATTGCCTAGCTTTGCCTCAGTGTTCGTTCAGCCAAGCCAGTAACCTTTTTCAGTCCTTCTCCTGCTTTTCGCCCTCTCCCTCATACTCATCAATCAAGGAGTCAACACGCGGCCGAGACGTACGTTTTGGGGAAATCAAAAAGAGTAAAAAAAGGAAACATAAAGAGATAAAAAGAGCTGTGATCATTCAAATGCATGCCACGTTTCAATCCATTCATCCATCCGTTCATCCATCCATCCATTCGCCGCCATTCTTTTGCTTTTGTCTCGAAACGCCAAAGGTCAAATGCTCAAAAATGCCCTCTCTAACCCCCTGAACGAGTGAAGCGGGTGTCGAAGTTGATCATGAGTGAGTCCAACGTGTGGCGGTCAGACGAGGAAAACAGGATGCCGTGGTCAAGTAGAACCGGCGGAGAGATTTCAAATTCATGCCCTGAGCAACCTATGAGGGAAGATTGTCGAGGATAACGAGAAGAGCACGCGATTAGTTTCGAACCAGCCATACTTAGAACTGACTTTGAAACCATCGCTGCAATCGAGTATGAGATGGGTGTCATTTACGAGAGAATAGCAAAGTCCAAGATGATCACTACTCTTATCTACGAGCTAGGTGACTCGCATCTTGCAACAGGCATTCTCAGTCGTCAAACCATAGAGAAACGAGGCGATTGGTACACGTTCTAGGGTGCCATCGCACGTCCCTGGCGACCCTTCTTGTTGGGCACCGTAGTCCAACCGTCGTCATCGGCTGTGGGTGTAGCAGGCTCGGCATCAGTGGAGGCGGGTTGTTGAGCAGCTGATCCGTTGGAGCGGAGAGGTCCAGCCCGCGCGTCTCGCATACCGCCACGGCCACCACGGCCGCCTCGAGGCCCAGCTCCCCCACGGGGTCCTCGCTGGTCATTTGAGGCAGAGCGCCAGCTTGAAGCTTCAGCTGCTCTTGATTTAGGAGCACCCTCTCGGGGCTCGCGGCTTCGGATAGGAACCTTCTGCTCGCCATTGGCACCCTCAGTATCTTCGGACTTGGGTTCTGTTGCCTCCTGAGTTGCCTCGGGGGTCTCCTTAGCCTCGGCAGCTTGAGCAGCTTCCTTAGCCTCGGCAGCCTCAGCCTCAGCCTTGGCAGCAGCCTCCTTCGCCAATCGGCGTTCCTCCTTGGCCTTCTCGTCGGCCTCGCGCTTCTCTTGGATAGCCTGCTGGCGCTTGACTTCAATCTCCTTCTCCCTTGCAGCGGTATCGATAGGACGAGCGGCGCCGAAGGGGCTGGCCTTAGTATCAGAGCCCTGGGATGGTGATGAAGCATCAGGAGCCTCAGAGACGGTTCGCTTCTGGAGATTCAAGCGAGGACGACCACCTTGGGCAGGTGCAGCGTTAGAAAGGGCGGGAGATGGGGGAGCGCTACCGTCAGGAGACACAGCCTTGGCGGCATCGGGGCGCATTCTCTCGCGCCACTGCATGTCCTTCTCAGCAGCAGTGGCAGTTCGCTCAGGTCGCTCAGGACGTTCAGGACGAGGACGAGAGCCACCTTCGCGAGCCTCGCCCCAGGCAGGTGAGTCCCGACGGTTACCTCGGTAAGACTCACTACGATCGCCAAGCACGTCGGGAGAAGCACGGGGACGGCTTCCGTCTCGGGACCCAGAGCCCTCTTGAGGAGAGAGAGGAGCCAAGGGTCCATGTCGCTCCCAAGTGAACTCACGTTGGGGACGGGGCTCAAAAGCAGGATCACGAGGTCGTCGCTCACGGTCACCGAAATCACGACCACCACCCCTTGATGGTGCATCAGGCAGAGGTCCCTTACGGTCCCAGTTACCCATCTCACGGATAGAGTCACCTCGGCCAGGATCGCCGCCACGAGCTGAGGAACACTGTTAGACAAAAAGTTGAGGTCCAAGATATAGATATGAACTTACGAGGATCGGCGACCTTGATCTTGATCATTCGTCCGTTGAAGTTATCTCCGTCGAATGTAAGAGCCTTCTTGAGGCCGTCGAGAGTCTCAAATTCGACATAACCGAAACCCTTAGGGCGCTGCAGCTCACGGTCCTCGATAAGGCGGACGTTGACAACACCGCAGTCAGCGAGATACTCGCTCACAGAGTCGCTGGTAACGTCATAGGAAAGGTTGCCCAAGTGAGCGGTATAGGGAGGCTTGTCGGGGAGGGTTTGAGGGGCAGCTTCGCGAACGGAGAAACCTGCGCCAGTTAGCTTACAAGGCCATATTACCACGACATTAACACGTACCCCGGTCCTGCCAGCTGGAAGCAGCGTTGTTGTTATACCGAGGGCGGTCGGAAGGGGGCAGAGCCTGAGTGCCTAAAGATGGTCAGTCCACCATGGGTCGAAAATGTCGTATGAAAGCAACGGAACATACCAGTGACTGGGAATGAGTTAGCGATTAAACTCAGATATAGATTGAAAGTAAAGATGCTTACCGTAAGTGGTTTCCTCTACCTCATCAGCCCAAGAACCTCCACCAAAACCACCTATAAGTCCAGGTCAGTATGGGGTCAACGAGGGGCATCGCAGCCAAGTCTGCGGTGCGGCGGGGTGCACAGGCGAGGGGCGGGACATACTGTCATTCAGAAAGTCCCCAAGGGACATCTTCTGCTGTTCCTTCTTCTTAGGAGCTGTAGGCGAGGTTAGCATCCATTCATGAGACGCATCGAACCGGTCATGGAGGGGTTGGGGACAGTGCTCACCCATAATTGCGGTTAGGCGAACACGCGCAACGATTCCAAGACCGATGCGCGCACGAATGCAAAGGGCGAAGCCGACCGGGGTTTCAGATTTCGCTCAGTGAGGATAACGGGATCGGATCGCTTTGTAGCCGGGAACGGGAGAACCGAATATCGGGCTGTCGAGTATTTTTGTCGAGAAACTTGCGTTGCAGAGCGTTGACGTGCCCCGACTAATGTTGCCGTGTCTGGGGTTGACGGGTTGAAATTTGCTCGGCGTATGGGAAAAAAATGATGATGGAGGCGCCAGTTGAGGGTTGCCTTAATTTTGCCAGTCCAGGCCTGAAGTGGGCGCTAGCCCTTTTTAGTGCGTGGACCCACCAATTAACCCCTCCACTCGATTGATGTCTCGCTTGCATTTCCTCAGCAGCACCAGTAAGAACAAAAGACTCAGAAACCATAGTTTATAATGCGAGATTCAAGCAATTGATTTGTCTAATAAAGCTTATGATATCTTAGTGAGATACATTAACCAACGCATTAGAAGAGAAACTATATCTTTCTTACAGTTAATATTGGAGCAATGTACAATGCTTTAACAATGATATTCTTGCAATTACACACAAGAGATTCAAGCAGTAAGTAGGGAGAGCAAAAGAGTCTATGTCCATTGTTAAACTATATATCATCTCTTTCGTCTAATTTGGCAATCTTTTGCATATAATTATAAAGATCTTGACCATAGTTATAACTTTTCACGAGCCAAAGTTCTCCAAGAGAACAGTTCATGGGCAGTTTTGGTGTGCGGATTGAAGCCCATTCAATTGGCTGGCCCACTAACCTTGTCATGTCACGGGTTTTCATCCCCAACTTTATGGTGGCTCTCTACGATTGGTCTTTGCCTGCTTGGGAAAACTTGAGATCCAGAAGCAGCGAGAGCCTCATCAACTTCAATATCTAGTTTGACAAACGACGGCGGTGAAGCGAGCCATGTAACATTATTATTTCCCACTCTAATTTTGTAATTATACCGCTCTCCTTGGAGTTACCGACAACGAATCCTCTTCCGATCCTTGCCCGTTTCCTTAATATCTAACCTCATACACATCTTCCGTCATGGCCAACGATAGAAGTCAAGATTCCCAAATGGCATCTTTACGCCAGCGGCAGAAGTCTCGTGGTTTATTCTCTCCCGAGGTTGTTGACCTCGTGGTACCTCCATTGAAATTTGGTGGTTACGCCGGTAAGCTGCTTCTATGTGTCCTCGCATAACCCATATTAACATCGCGCAGGAACTGCAGGTGTTTTGGCAGGTGTCGGAGGCTCAATTTTCAAAGAGGCAAACCCCATAATCTGGGGAGCAGTCTCTGGATTTCAATGGTTTACTTTGGGAACAAGCTTTTGGTGTAAGTTTATTTATTAGAGTCAAATGTTGGCAAATAGACTGACATTTCAAGTCACCAGGAGTATTGTGGTAAAAGCATGGGGCGGTGAAGAAAGACTCAAAAATGGCGACAAGACAATTGCTAGCGCAATAGCTGGTACAGTAGCTGGTTCTGTTGGTGGCTTGATCCGTAAGTCAGACAGACCACTGACTTGCGGCCTTATTCTTACTGACCCTGTGACTAGGAGGTCCAAAGAACATTCTTCCCGCAATGTTTGTCTGGACAACAGTGGGAGCCGGTGGTCAGATGATCGCAAACCGAATGGCAGCTCGAAAGCCCAAGGTCCATGATGAGAACGAATCGTTCTGGACTCGATGGAGCCCACTCAAGAAGCTTACAGATCAGGAGTATAGGGATATGATGTCAGAAAAGATGCTCAGGATAGATGCCGATATTGCGCTCATCGATGATCGCATTGCTGAATTAAGGAAGCAGGCTGCAGAAGAAGAACAGAATGGCTCTTCACCATAAGAACACAGATGCTTTAATCCAACTATTTCTGGCTTTCTCGTGAATATGAGCGGTATACATCCCCGTTCTTTTTGGCTGGCCCGAAAACACTATTGGCTGTCAGAAAAGCGGCATGCAATTTGCTAGCAAGATGCGAAACATTCAAATGATCGGCTTCCTTGACAAGGTATGCGGGTAATTGCAGTGAAACCAATGGCCTAGTCAGCATTAGTTAGATTTTCTGTTGTTTTAAAGCTTCGACGTGGCAGATGCTGAACTGAGCATAGTTTCGCCTGTTTGTATGTTTGTATGATTTCATGTTGACTCTCCAAGCCTGACAACGCGTAACCCAACAATTTTCAATGTCCAATGCAACCTCCTGACGAATATTGCTTTTGAGCAGCTCCTTGGGTAGGGATGATACGACTCTGCTGTGGCATGCCGCCGAAATTATGAGCTGGATCACGGTCACGATAGAATGAAGTAAGAATGACGCAGCTCGAAGGAACTGAGTAGAAATTTGTGGTAGACGAAACAGCAATGCCCCTGGAGCGATGGAAGCTTGTGTGACTTGGCAGAGATGGATGTCTTTTCTCGTACCTAAACTTCGAGGCTCGTGCCTGATCGCACGTTTTTGGTGGCGCCAAGGGTAACGAAACTATCATTACTACCAGGTATCTGGGGTGCACGCTGATAATGTGGTCCAAGTTCGAGGTGCTAGGGAGGAACATGACATATAGACTTCAGCCCCAAGATGTAAACTAATCTATCAATGCTGCAAGATGAGTTACGCGGCTAATCAATGGCATGAGAGAAAATCTTCTGTGCATATCTATGAGAAAACTCAAAATAAAAATAATTACAAACTTCGTGGAGATGAATATCCGATCCTCCACGGAACTCAAAGAGACATGCATTCCCCGCACTTTGGCTGTAAGAATGGGTAACCATGACAAAGAAAGTACTGTTGTGATTTGTTGATAAGGCGCGGGCAAATTCAAGCGTTTATATGTGGTACATGCAGTAATACGAACGGAAGATCGGCTTAGAGGGCAACCGTTGATAAGGCTGGTATGGAGATGCTCTGTACAGTATATTACCCGGTGTCGCAAAGGGAGATGAATGCATTTAATGTCTCATGAAAGTAATATCTCCTTTTAATGTTGACTGCGGAGTTGTTGAGATTGGTGATCATCAACAAATGTCTTAGCAGACGTTTATTCCCTGCTAATGAGTAAGGCCCGTGCTTCTGCCCTAACTGACCTAACGAAGTGAGGCTCGGGGCTTCAGCTTGGAGACCTCTGAGTGGAGGCCTTCTCGAACTTGGAAAGCTTAGGTGCATGGAGAAGTGAGTACGTACTCGTTATCGCTTCTGAGGTGGGTTGTAAGCAGTTCGTCCAAAGACGGACGGGGAGTTCTAATAAGCGACCAATCCAATCCATCGCCATCCAATATCCGGCCATCTTCAATGCTACGTATCTCGGACGATAGCCGCTTTTCTTTCACACCTTATTAACTTTGCATATCCCCCACCAAAAGTCACGATCCGAAGGGAATCGCCGTTTTTCGCAACTGTTCCTGCCTTGTACTCCTGCGCCAGAGTAACACTCCTTTTCCTTCCTCCAACATCGACCCTCGTGGATCCAGACCCCCCTTGACGTCACAAATCTCCCCCGAATCCCCTTAGAGCATCACGTTTCGATATACTTTCCGTCGATCCCGATAAATATAGCCAGCGTTGATTTTACTTTCCGCTCTGCTGTCCGCCAAGCATCCCTGCTCTTGACGCGAGAACATAATATCCTTCTACCGTTCGACATTCTACCTGCAGCGCATTCTCTTGTGCGATACTTTTCGATCGAGAGTCTACGGGAGTACTTGCGAAGGTACTTAAAACCCGGCAATATCGACACATAATTGGACTAAAGCCCGCGGCGATGGCATAGCCCGCCTGTCAATTGGTTGCATAACAAAGTGAAGGCATGATATCTCTTCCACAAGCAGGAAACGTAAGTTCCGATACCACGCCATCTTCCACACCGCCTATAACTAATTGTATGTTCCGCAGTTGACTTGGTGGGAGAGGCTCGTGGGTGCCTTTGCAACATGGCTCTCCTCAACCCGACCTTCGTCTTTGGTTGTCTAGTCCTCTTATATCTATCGTCCTTCGTCCTTCTCGCCGTATTTCGAATTATTACCGGCATCTCTATTCAAAGAATAGGTTACCTTTCCTTGCGCCGACTAGCATATACACCCCGAGATGGATGTAGGATAGAAATCAGGGGTCTCGGACTCCACGTTCATCGACCAACCTTCGCCCAGCCAACATGGCTCAGTATTGTCCTGAGCGAGCTCGTCGTGACACTAGACATCAACGAGCTGGAAGGAAACAAACAGGTCGACGTAGACCCCGAGGACAGTGATGCCAAAACGTCGAAGGATCATAAACCAGACCCCAAAACCGCCCCCCGACAACAACCACAGCTACCTCGGCGAGCTACGAGCACCGTTGTCCGAAGCGAAACATGGAAGAAACTCACCAACATCAAGGAAAAGATCAAGCGGTTACATGGGAATATCAGTTGGCTCAAGCTCGTCGACGTGGTCGCGACAAACTCAGCTGTGAATATTGTTGATGTGGGCAATGTTCAAGTCGGAAGCTTCACTCTCGCAGTCGATACGCGCCGAAAGATGGTTGACCGTGTACGCTTCTTCGCTCGCCTAGCTGATCGCCATGGCAAGGACCAACAGGCGGAATGGACGGTCTCGCTGCGCAGCGTCTTGTTCACAGCCGACGGGAATGAATCTATGGAGATTCTCGATCAACTGTTTATCAATGTTCATGGACATCTATACAAGTCCATGGATGGCCTGCGCGAAGCCGCTGTAGCTATCAAGATGGGTCGACTACATATTCCGTTCGATGATTTGCAGACGTGCATGAGCCGACTCAAACAACGGAGAGCTGAGGTTAAGACTCCTGGGGCCGAGGAGGAGCCTGTGGATATCTTCTTGGGCAAGGTTGCACAGGAAATAGATGATCCCGGAACAACCAACGAGGACTTGATGAGGACTGTTTCGGATGCGAAAGAGTTCTTCAGCTCCATATTGCGCGGCATCAAGGAAATTCAATTTGCTGTGAGCTTTTTGGGCATGAATAAGAAAGTCCAGTCTATCAAACCTGGATCTACTCCCATCCAGCTAAGCGCAGCAATGAAAGAGGTTGGAATAGATCTTCATAGGCTGGACCCTAAATCGCCAGCGCACAGGATGTATTTTCCTGCTGAGGCCATTGCGCACGAGGCATTGGCTGCTGCTCTATCTATCTCTGTTGGATTAGACGATGGCCATGGCCAACCCGAACGCCTCCTCTACGTTCCGATGGCTACGACAACGATCAAGACAACACTACTCTCCAAGACCGTTGAGGTTTTGCGAGCCAGCACAGTGGACGAAAGAAATGCCAACATCATGTTCGCCAACTCTGTAGTCACCTCTCCTTCGGTAGATCTCGACCCTCACCATCTGCCGCTCCTTATCGCCTTACTCAAGTCAAAACCCAGGGCACCGAAGGCGCAGAACGACAACCACCATCTGATCTCGCGCCTACTACCGAAGGCAAATTATAAATTTTCCATGCACGAGCCTGTTGTTCGTATAAAGCTCCAACCTTTACAAAAAGCTGAAGATCCGGATGACTTCGATCTCATCATCTCTTCAATTTCCTCGATATCACTTGACGTGGAGTCTTCACATAGTCTCATGGCAGATATGCACTATTCCCTCGATGGCTCTTTCAGGCTCCAGTCGCATGATCTTTACTACCAGACTAATAATGGCGAGCGGTTTAACCTATTCACCACAGAATCACTCGATATGAAACTCCATCTGGGTGCCCGGCCGGATGTCTACGTTGATGTATCAGGTAACCTTCAGTCTGCCTCGATCAGCATGGTCAGACCTGAGATCATCGATGGTCTTCGTCAGATTGTCCAGGAACTGCGGATTGACGTGGAACCAGAAAAGGGCACGGTTTCTCGATCCAGGCGTGGCCAGAACTTCTTACGATCTATGCCCAACTGGCTGTTGCGGGCACAGTTTGACGCCTCAGATCTCAATGTGGAGATCGCAGGAATTGATGAAGAGATCTCAGATGACACTCGCGGAGTGTTTCTGCATTGGGATACTGTTTCAACTGAATACCGTGCCCATCGACTTGATGGACTTCAACGCCGGGCGTCAAGAAGACGCGCCAACAGTCGTTCTATCAATCAATCCGACTCAGAGTGGACTCCTCCTTCGAGCTCCCCGCGACCCAAAAAGAAACCGCAGAACATTGGCGACGGAAGGAAGCTTACACTCTTTGCGAGCGGAATCGAGGCACAAATCATGGATGCCGTCAACACTCTTGAGCCAGAACCGTTTCTCAGTGTACCGAGACTTGAGCTTTCGCTCAGCGCGGCGAGCGATGCTAGTGGTCCAACGTTTAATATACAGGTTGGTGTCCGTACGATCCGTGCTAAGTACTCGCTGTATCGGCATTACGCCGTTGGGGTCGCTGTCATGACATTGCGCAAAGCTTTCATGCAGAGTGGGCGTGATGTGCCAAGAACGAAGCAGCATGGAAGCTATGTTGATATCATTCCTACTGCAAACCGGCTGGCGCCTCCAGGAACCCCAGACTTTGATACTGGCTCGTCTACTATTACGCCAGAATTGGCCACCCTCGACTTCAAAGCAGCGCTTGTGCAGCTCAAGGCCGATATGCCCCACGAACCAGCTATGATGCTGCATATGTATGGTTTGGAGTTAGGCCGCCAGAGATGGTCTACTCCCTACATCGCAGCAAGACTTGTGCGACTTTACACAGAACCACCACGCATGCGCAACGTGTGGGCGAGGCTGGTCAGCGTCAAGTCAGGCCGCCTCGATTTCCGAGAGTCTCGCAGAAAGACAGCTTATGGGGGTGTTGTTGACGAGAAGATGATCGATATCGTGACCGAGGCCGTTCGTATTGCTGTACCGCACGAGGTCATCGTCAGCCGTGTGACTGACAATTTTAACAATGTTATTAAAGCAGTACAGCAGCTACATCATCGCTTCAAGACAGGAACCAACGAATACATCCTCGAAAAGAAACCTGAAGGACCAAAGTCGGTTCCCAAGGTGTCAGTACGTACACGGAACTTTTTGTTCGAGCTTGAGGATGGTGGATTTGAGTGGAAACTGGGTATGATCTACCGCACTGGTCTTATCGAACAAACACAGCGACTGGCCCGAGAAAATGCTTTCAAGGTCAAACTTAAGAAAGTTCGCGAAGAAGAGATTCGAAGGGGCAGTAGCAAGTTCCGGTCTCGGTCAACTTTTCCCAGAGGACGACCGGAGATGGGCGATAGACCAAACAGCAGAAGTCGAAGCGTAGACGCTTTCGATGGAAGAGATGCACGACCAAACTCCCAACACGGAAGGATTCCCAGATACAACCCCAACACCGAATCTCTTCGCGTCAACAGTGTTTCCAAGGTTACTGAGCACTATGCGCGAAGTCATCTAGATATGTTCAATGCCCAAAGCTGGAAGAAACGGATTGATCGTGCCTACCAGATGTCCCAAGACAGTATGAAGGAGTCTCGCGGCCAGTTCTGGGGCGCCAATCAAATCCCCGAAGACATTGAAGACGCCGAGAATCTACTGGAGGTGCCCCCTCGCCCAGCACTCATGGCTGTGGTCATCAGCGACTTGCACTTCATGATAGATAAGCCGACGTTCCCCATGAAAGACCTGCCAGATTTTCTTCACAAGATAGGGAAAGGGATGCCAAAGGACATGCAGTATAGTTTACTGGTGCCGATGCATCTCAGCATCGCGATGGGCGAGGCCAAGGTTACCCTCCGAGATTATCCATTACCACTATTACACATTCCACCGATGAAGTATGGACAATCCGCAAAGATCCAAGCTGTGTCGTTGAAGGCAAATTTTGTCATCGCGGAGGAGTTCAGAGGTGTTGAGTCGACTCGTCGAGTTCGAGTCAATGTTGTCCCGCCGAGGAGCACGCTCCCCGGCTCTTCAAATGAAGGCAGCTTTGCAATCGAAGTCAGGCGTACAATAGGGCCTGTCAAGTCTTACTCCGATGTCTACATGGATGTCAACAGTGCTCTTCCCACGCGAATCACTTGGGGCCCTTGCTATCAGCCTGCCATTCAGGACATGATGATGGTCATTGAATCGTTTACCAAAGCTCAGTTTGATCCATCAGAACGTGTCGGTTTCTGGGACAAGCTCCGACTTAACTTCCACTCCAGGATACATATGTCTTGGAAGGGCGATGGAGATGTTCATCTGGCCCTTAAGGGTACACGTGATCCGTACGCAATGACTGGTGATGGAGCCGGTTTCCTCATGTGCTGGCGAAATGATATCAGATGGAACATCAATGCTGACGATGATCCGAAGCGATTCATCTCGGTGGAAAGTGGCGAGTACATCCTCGCAGTACCTGACTATAGCCATGAAGTTCGAGAGCAGGCTCGACGCTTCTACGATACTGAAGGTTACCTGCCTGAAGAAAGCGTTAAATCCGAGGCGAGCTTTAAGAAGGTCGTTATGAAGTTGTCAGGCAAGGTCAAGGTCATGGCTGGCCTCATCTTCGAACGTGCTATCGAGGATGGCCAGCGAAGCTTCGAATTCCGTCCTCATTATGACATCGTCCTCAAGAACCCACACTTTGCCAAACCCGACGAGAACGGTCTCCCTTATGATGCAATGCGTGGTTTCCGAAGTCGGCACATCCATCTTTCTATTGCTATCCATGCGCCAGCTGACCGTGACTGGCTGTCAGACAATCCAGAACCCTCACGAAGTTACAATACCATTCATCTCACACCTAGGTTCTTCACCCACTTCTTCAATTGGTGGGGGCTGTTTGGACAGCCACTGTCGTTACCAATTCGCCAAGGTAGTCTCTTCCCTGGCCGTGAGAAGAACAGCAAAAAATTTGGCAGACATCTTGCGACCGTTAAATACAACATTTTGCTCGCGCCCCTATTCCTTAGTCACATCTACAAGCACAAAGATGTCGAAGACCATTCCGAGAATGCGGTCTCTGCGACCGGCTTGAAGGTGCGATTCGACAGCTTTTCGCTTGACCTCCATCAACGTCGAGAAGAGTTCAAAATCCCTGGTAAAGGCAAACATGGTGACGGCACCAATAAGACATCAGGCATCAAGATCCATGCTGCTCAGCTTGACCTCGTTAGTGCCGATGTCAGAGCAGTGTCAGCAAGCCTGAAAGGAACAACCACGGAGGCCATCAAGAAAGGATCCATCGCAACACTGATGAGCGAGTCCGACGAGAAACCTGATTTGTCTAGGTTCACGATTCCTGACAATGATTTCAGCTGGATTGACATGGATGATTTTGTTGAGCTTGACTGGATAACGCCCACTGAGCCTCACCCTGACACCAAGATCTTACCGTTGGCTTATGCCCCTCGCCTGACATATTTCCGACAAACAGATATCGGTGGTGTTATTGCTGGAGACCCAACGCGGACCAGTCCTTTTGGAAGCGAGCCCACACATTTTTGTGTGATGAGGCACGATGACGATCCCCGTCGGATCCAGGGCCAGCTGATCAAGGACCGCCTTGACCAACTAGGCAGACAAATGGAATCTCATGACCGTGAAATGGGCGAAGCGGAGTTGCGGGTTATCAAATGCGATGCAAAAGACCGTGTTGCGGTGGAGGAGTTCAAGGCTTTCCAGAAGCATACCGATGTACTGCAAGAAAAGAAGGAATTCCTCGAATCGATGCTCAACCAGGTCAAAGTTCGTGCTCCGTCAAGCACCAACAGGAGTAGCAACGACGGCCGTAAACAATCAGGCGAATCTTCAATCCCTTTCCAAGATGAAACCATGGAAATTCCAGCAACCAGCGAGTTTGAAAGCGAGTTCAGCAATCGATTTGTCATCCATAATATGCAACTCAAGTGGAATAACACCCTACGAAACACCGTGCTTCGATATCTTCACCAGAGCGGACAACGTCGTGGTTTTACATACTACCTATCCCGACCCGCTATCAAGTTTATCCTGGATATTGTCGAAGAGCAGAACAAAGCTAAGTCTAACAAGCCAGGCAAGGCAAAATCAACACATAGCCGACAAGGCGGCAGAAGGAGTTCTCGCGCATCTAGCATTGATGATAATGATACTCCTATGGACATCGAGGAGCGTATTAAACGGATCCTTAATGACGGCCGGAAGTTCACATCGGCTACCTGGGGGACAAACGCAGAGGGTGTTGTCGAGGGGTCAATCGAAGACCTGGTGACTGGAATTGCCGAAGAGTTCACTCCCCAGAGTAGCTATCACATTCGAATCATTGCTCCCCAAATTCAACTCCAGAGCGATAAGAACAAGAAGAATGTGGTACTGGCGACCGCCAAGGGTATGGAACTAAAGGTTATGGAAGTCATGGAGAAGGAGAGAATTTCGGATAACGTTAGCGGTCTCGTCCAGCGCCGATTCCTGGTCAACATGGACAGCGTCCAGTTCTTTGTCACGCATCGCAAGTGGTTCCAGACCAGTCTTGTGTCGATGTATGTTGGAAGCAAATATGGTGCGCCTAGTGGTTCCTCTTGGCCACCATGGGTTCCCATCGAAGTCGTGTTTGACTTCCAGGCGGATCCTTTCGGTTTCAAGCGTGTCGTCCAGAAGACTTCCGCCATGGTTCGATATGACAAGTACAATACGCTGCGTTTGAAGTATAACGATGAGGTGAATACCGACGGGAACGAAGACGGTTCTCAAGCCAATATGGAGAACCGCATGGACAATCTTTGGGTCGAGTTCCCAACCGCCAGAGCTCTCTGTAACTCATCCCAGTACTATGCATTGTACGTCATTGTATTGGACCTGCTCATGTACAACGAACCCATGGAGAAGACACGCAATGAGCGCCTGGAAAAGATCATTCTCGCCTCTGATTTCAGCGACTTAAGTGGTGCTCCTGCCATGGTTCAAAAGTTACAACAACGCATTAGGCAGATGGAAGAGATCAAGGACCATTTTCAGATCTATGCAAAATACCTCGACAAGAAAGGCTGGCAAGATAGAATGCAACTTGAGAAGGATCTGGCAGCTTGTGAAGACGAATTGTTCTTCATGATGAAGGCCATTACGTCTTCACAGAGAAAGTACGATGTCAATTCGGATGAGAGCACTGGTCTTCTCAAGTGGAACATTACTATTCGAGATATCGTTTGGCATCTTATGCAAGATTCGAATGAGCCTCTGGTGGAGTTGCAGCTCAAGGATCTTGAGTATGACCGCACAGACAACAGCGATGGTTCTCATGTCAACCTCATCCGTGTTGGCAAGGTGCTTGGCCTCAACTTGTTACCCGATGCCACATACCCGGAGATGATCGCGCCATACATCGATCCTGAGCAGACACATGCTCAGGAGGGTGAGCACAAAGAGATGATTCGAGTGTATTGGTACATGCTGGAGGCTATAGCAGGCATTCCCGTTATGGACCGCTTCGAAGTGAATCTGTTCCCAATCAAGGTACAATTAGAGCGTGAAGTGGGCAAGCGCCTTTTCGAGTACATCTTCCCGGGTATCAATGGAGAAAAGTCGGCAGGTACCAAGAATGACTCTCCATTCATGCTGAGGAAGGTTGACGGAGAAGAAGACGAGGGTGATGATGAAGACGACGACTGTTTGACACCATCCTACACACGACAATCGTCTTCATCATCCTTCTCGGCAGGCTCGGGTTCTCTTGAGCTTCGACTCAGACCTACTCTGACGTCGAACACCAAGGCTGAAGCACCCCCAGGAAAGACCTTGAGTGTAAACACAGGCAACGAAGGTCACTCCTTCCGTCTCTTCCGTACTCCTGGTACCTCCAAGACGATGCTCAAGAAAGCCTCCCATGAGTCCCTCCGATCTAATATGGGCCCGAGAGTTGGTCTCACGCGTGCTTCCACAGGTCGTTCTTCCAGAGAAGGACGTGATCCAAGGGACGGCGACAAGAAGTCGCGCTTCGGACTGGGAAAGAAACACAACAGTGAAAAGCAGGCATCAGATGATCTTACTGAGATGATGACACGTGCCAGCCAGTTCATGACTTTCGCCTCCATTAATATGCCTTCTGTGGTGCTTTGCCTGAGTTACCGTGGCAAAGACAACCGCAACATTGAGGATGTGCATGATTTTGTCTTCAGAATGCCAAGCATTGAGTGGGAGAACAAAACCTGGTCTAACCTGGACCTAGCCCTGGCTCTGAAGAAGGCTGTTATAAAGGCTCTGATCTCGCACACAGGTGCTCTTATTGGAAATAAATTTTCAAAGCACCGACCTAATGCCGAACAACGAGACAAGCTTCGATTACTAGCTAACAGCTCAGTGCTCATTGCTCCATCCTCTTCAGGTGGCTCTCAGCATTACCCGGGAAGTATAAATGACAGTGACGATTCTAGTCTCTATGGTTCCTCTCCTGTGGACTTCTCCCGATCACCACCTAGAAGCATTCGAGCTGGAAGCACGCACAGCAGTGTACGACCTGGGTCTACTATGCGACGCCGCAGTCGAAGCTCGAGTGTGAAGAGTCGAAGATCACATCGTAACGGCGGTACAGGTCACGGCCCACATGCTCCCCATGGCCCTAATGTGCCGGCTTTCCTGATGATGACGCCGCCAACCCCTATCGATGATCATCGTAACGACAGACATCATCACGATGCGGAGCTTGTGCGACCAGCGACAGCAAGCCCACAAAGCAGCGTCCACAGCAGCATGAATAACAGCATGCATAGTCAGCAGGGTCAGACGTATGGAATAACACCAAGTAATTCCCATACTGGCAGTTTGAACAGTGCCAATTCTCCCAGTAGCATCCCAGTGCCTGTTACACAACAGCATAGGCCCGGATTTAGAAGAATTCCGACAGGCATTGAACGGCCTGCATCAAGCATGAGCAATCACGATTCTGGCGTACGCAGGAAGAATGGGGCAAGCAACCTCAAGGACAAGCTCAGCGCTCTTACATCTCGTATTGGCAACAGAGAGAGCAGCCAGCCACAACAAGAGGACGATTCAGAGACCGTTGACGACCAATTGACGCCTGCAGGACCTAAGAGTCGATCTAGGCGGTCATCAAGCCATACGGGGTCACGCCTCAGCTGGACCCCCAGCAGGATGAAAACGGGGTAAAAAGAGGGAGAGATAGAGTCACTTGTTAGTGGTGTTGATATGAGGGCGGTGTAGTATATAGAATTGTGGCAAAAGGCGTATTGGATTGGACTAGAGGTGGTTTTTTTTTTTCATTGTTTTGCATATTCTGATGTCCGTCGCAAGGAGAAGGGTGCAGAGCATAGCATAGCATAGTGAAGTGAATTGGATGGAGCAATCGATGGCATAGGAACAGGATAGGGATGAGCCCTAGATCAGTCTTGTTGGATACGAGGGCAACCTCAACAAAAGACTGCTTGAAGGAATTTTATATGTAATACAAAAGAATTGATTTCTCACGTTCAGTTATTGTGGTCAATTTTGTGAAGTTTTTAACTGTTTATTCAATGTTCAAATAATCTGTAAACCCATGGTATATGCACCTCCTGTTTATCCAACCACCGAATGCTAAATGTATGTTCCGTCTCTGCGCCTCTTTATACCCAGGCGGTGTTGTAGACGTAATAAAGAACGCTCAACGTGAAGAAATTGTATAATGCGTATGCAGAACCAGGTCCTTAGGACCTTTTATGATAGTTTCCATAGACAATTGATTGTCTACTGTCGTCGACCGAGGATGTTAAACAGACTTGTCCTGGGGTTCTCGATGGCGCCCTCAAAGGTTCTTGCTCGGTTGGCTTCACTCTCGGGAGTGTTGTACTTTGCAAAAGAGCGATCGAACTTGGCTGATGTGGTGGCCAGTTGAGAGCTCACGTAGCTAGCGACGAGAGCGAAGCTACCCACAGCAACGACAACAGGAAGAGCCCTTTATTAATTGTTAGGGTATTGGTGGAGTTGGTGTAAAGTATGGGGACTTACTTTGGGTAAGCGGCAGGCTTAGCGAGAGCGGGATTAGCGATGGCGGCCATTGTGTAAGTGGTTTAAGTGTAAGTGAAGATATCGACACTTCTGAGTTGAGAGCGTATGATAATGAGATGAGAACACAAGACAAGATTGCATCGATGATGATGATGAGAAATCACTCCATTTTGATGAGTTGGACCAAGTCTCTTATACTAAATTACAATTCCCTTGATTTTTTTTTCACGCTGTTGATCATGAGCCGCAGGATTCTCACTTGCCAATTGAGAGTCAGTCGATGGTGGTGTGATCGTAGGTGCTGGCCCCTGGGCTGTCTGGCCTATTCGGGCGATTCCGGGGAACCAGAGTATTCCAGATTTGGAAACTTGGGGAATGGAGAAGATATGATGGGTATGAAACATTTTTTTTTTATCACGATAATAAACATTTTATTATTATTCCTCGGGGTAATTATTTGTTTTGATTTTTGATGTATGCATATGTTTATGTGGAGCACTTAACACCAGGGATACTATTGCAACGCGTATTGCTATCTACTACAGAAATACAGTATAATTACCTAGAAGTATACAGAGATGGATACTCAATTGTCTCTGTAAATTCGGCTCTTGCCGGAATGAAGCCTTCAACAACTGTCGACCTCTATCAACCCCCTGGCCTCATGCTCCCTCTTCAGGCTCTGACCATCTGGCCATGTCCAGGCGGGGTCCACCGAACGTCAGCAATAGCCAACACAAGGTGACAGTTTTGGCTCAGCCTGGCCTTGTCTCCTGTCAGTGGCAAACCTGCTGAACCAGCTCAGTGGTGCCATACCCCAGATAACATCGAACAAGGACGAAAATGCGACGCTCAGTCCCGACGATGAGTAACTTGGAGCCTGATTTGGACCTGTAATCCAAGGCATGTGATTTGTCAGATCAGATCATCTCTCAGTCTTGAAAATGATCTTCAAAGAAAAGGCATTCTTGCTATTGTACACGTGAGCCAGTGTTACCTGCCTCTTGTTAGCGACAGCGATGAGAAATCTCACTTCAGATGCAATCATGGTTTCTCATCTTGATGAACGCTTATACTTCCCGCGTCTCATTGATCTTCGTTTTCTCTTCGATATATGTGGTGAGTTTTGTATTGACTCTGATATTAAAAACCTGGCCTTGATACAGCACTCGACGCCGGCCTGGATCTGCAGTGATAAACCAACCAAGTAACTCAGCGTCGTCCTCACCGTTATTGATGATCATCAAATCATGCTTCCTCGACCTACATCACACCCACGACTTATCCTGCCCAGAAGGCCGAGTAAACATCTCGAGCTGCAAAGGATCACGTCCACATTCCAAGTTGTGATACGCAAATGGGGTGGTCATTAGATAATTCGCGAGCGAACTATCAGTCCGACTCACTGGCAGCCTCACATTGTTGACGACATCCTTCTTTGTTCTCATGGGTCTCTCAATACTCTCCGTCCTCTTTCGTCTCTTCGGTCTCTTCTGGGAACTTCAGCCCGAGCAACTTTTACAGCTAGGTCGTACCAGGGCGGGAAATCGTCCAGTCTATTTCCCCAATAATCCCACTCTCGATAGAAATCCAAAGCTGCCACTGCGAGGAGACTTCTAACGGTGTAGTGTGCATCGTTTCCTGGTATATGCAGCTTGCCATGGTAGCGGATCCTTAATCTGTTCATTATAACTGCTAGCGATTGTGAAGTCGTCGATTGAAAGGGGATGTATTGTGCTTGTGCCAGATCGATGCAGAATGCGTGGTTTAGGTAGATCCCGAGGTCTCTTAAGATGGCGAGGTCATTGCGAGCTGAATATGCGACGCTGACGATATCTCTTCCTTCCTGCCACTCAACAAACTTGGCACGCAGATCTTCTACAGAGATAGCCTCTGTGTCACCGAAACAGAAGTGTTCCACTTGGGGCACGCTGTCTTCGACGGTAAATTGATAGGTTTGAATGAGATCTGATAGGTTGTCCAGTTTATATTGTTTGTTGACGACGTCTCGAATATCCCTGGTGTCTAGTATAGCCACGCCGAGATGAACCGACTTGATCCGTCTCCCCGACTCTCCTCCCAGCCTTCGGGGCACCCTCGTAGCGTTGTCGGTATCAAAACAGATGATTCTGACGTCTCTCATATTGCTCTTTCGAAGCCGTGTTTTCAGCTTGGGTAGCCATTCTTTTTTGGCGCGTGGGCTGCAGTGGTAGCCGAATACCATTCGAATCATCTCAATTGCTCTGAGCCTCCTTAACAACCTGGGATCCTGAGGATTCGTGTAAAGCTCTCTTGAATAAGGTATTTCCAGTGACCATCCCCAAAAGTCATTGTTATATTCTGCTCTCTCGAGCTCTGACATGCTGGCTAATTTCTCTGAAAGTTCTGTCGTCTCTAGATGTTTATAATACTCTGCCGAGTACTTCTGCAAGCGCGTTTCTGGTAGTTCCCGAGAGGATTCCTTTGGCTCTGGCTTTGGTATTTGTGCTTTCTTTCCTGGCTTTTCTGTTGATCTCTTTGACTTCTCATCCCCTCTTTGTGGTCTTTCTTTCCAGTATTTCCGTGATTCTTTTGATGATGATCTCTGAAATGATGGGTGCCTTAAGGGTTTCCACTCTGACTCTGGTACTAACGTGAATCTTCTGGGGGGCGGTGGTGCCTCTTGTGGCGCTTCCTTTGGTTGCGATAGTTTTAGTGATTGTGTCACTGAGTAGTTCCTTATGGTGCAATTTTGAGCCAGCCGTAGCCTGTCAAACAAGGCCCGCGGCCTACCGAGGACCTTTACCATTAGTACGCACTTGAGTGTCCAAATGTGTTATGTTATTTTCCTGCTAAAAGGTGAATAGACTGTGATTTGTTGATCTCCTAGACAAAGCCTTGCAGGTGATAGAATCCAACGACTTTGCACGTGACCTCACCTAGAGCCTGAGGCGCATATGAAACAGCAAGCTGTTTATGGCAGGATTTGGCTGTAAATGACACATTCTAATACGAATAGAAGTCTACGAACGGTATACAATGTAGGAAGCATGGCTGTGAGTGTAGATCAGATGATTGGTGATAGGGGGCCGTAGTCAAGTACTACAAAAGGTGGGTTTTCTAAGCTTAAACCAAGTCGAACTCAGTCAAAACAACCCAAACCTACTCAATATCAACAAATGAAGGATTGCGGCAGCTGTCACAGAGTAATAAATAAATGGTTAATGAATTATGGTCTGGTTGAGGGCAGACTACTCAGAGCTAATAAATAGACCATCCACAACTGACTATAAGAGGAATCCCAACAAGAAAACGCCCAATTTTCTTTCTCAAAACTTTTCCTGCTTATATAAGAGCTCTTATGAAACTATAAATTTTTTATAGGGAACGTTGCGCGCCGTAAAGCCAGACATTTCATTTAGAAAGTTATTTATTGGGGAACCGAGACCGAGGTAAGGTAAGGGGATCGGACCGACTCCAGATTTTTGCGCGAATGTTGGTGGGTTGAAATTCTTTACCGTTCCACATTTGAGCTTACTTGAACCTGATTGAGAATCATAAGATGGGGAAGCCTGGGTTGTTGAAGTGATTTTCTAAGATGAAGAGTTGTGAGATATTGAGACTGATACTACTTATCTAGGAAGGAAAATACAACCTTCAGCTCTCATTGGCGGGGCATGATCGTGTACCTGTTGCAGAGCCTCTTCTATTATTCTGACAACCAAAAGACTGGAATCTAAACCGTCCCCCATGGGCAATTATTCAACCCCCAACCCCAACCCCAGTAGTCTATCCAAACTATTACCATTGAATATCCACCAAACTCTGTGACCCACGGCCCGAACAGGAACCCCAAGCACACAAGTGACGTGTTTCTCACCAG
>PVQA01001366.1:0-60468 GCA_002980515.1 Fusarium burgessii | reverse complement strand
ATTAAATATATTATTATAATATTATATAATAATATAATAAACTTTTAAAATATTATAATATTAAAGTTAGGGTTTTTAAAGTAATAACTTTTACAACTTTGCATTTAATATCTCAACTATTAGCAATTGAACTATCTGTTTAACCTCCACCCTGCTCACGGTAATAGTAGTTCTTGTGGTTATTGAGCCTCTTTCCATAGGCCAAGTCCTTCTGCTTTGTGTGGACTTGTTCCAGGGTTCGCCCTCGTTCTTCTGCACGGCGCGCCCGTCTCTTCTGCTGTTCTGGCACGCCTACCATGCCTGCCATCCCGCGGGGTACCATTTCACGGGATCCTGATCCACTCTGTGTCTCTATCAGATGACCATCAGAAGTCGAGTCCTCTTCCTCCGTCTGTGCGCTTTCGATGGCTAATCTCTCGGCCCGTTCCTCGGCAGACGGGTGGTTATGCAGATTCTGACGGAAATACTTATTCAACGAACGATGACCAACTGATTTGCCAGTAGGAAGGTGAAGTTCGTAATCGTCATAGAAGACAGCGCGTGTAGGTTTGTGCGCATGAGAATGCCAGCCATCAGCTTGATGTCTTTGTCTTGGATCTTGTCGGGAGTGGTGAGGGTGCTTGTCGAGGCGCTCGAACTGGTGAATATGACCTTCAGCAGGCACGGCAGTAAGATCAGCTGAATCCAAAGACGATGCTGAACTATCTGTCTCCCAACCGTCGGCGCCTTCGCCATCTTCAACCTCTGCTCCGTCCTCTCCTGTCAGCTTAGAAGGACGGCGTGCCCCAAGCTTGGCTCCTCCACTAGTCTCATTCACAACTGAGCCATCGTCGCTCATCTCTTCGTTGTCAGAGTAGGTGCTTCTGAAATCATAGAAGTCGCCAATCTCAAGCTGATCACGCTCAGTTTCATAAGGGATCTTGCAGTGACCTGTATCGCGCATGTGTGTTTGGATGCCGAACATGGTGGATTTGATCTTATCACAGTACAGACATTGGTGGTGCTGTCGAATCTTGTCTTGCAGCTGCTTGAGCAAGCCGTCAATGTCAACAAGATACTTCTTCTCAGGAATGAACATGCCGTGGAAGCGTTCCATATGATGTGTGTTCAGGGGAATGGTTGGGGAGGAGTAGTTACAGAACAAGCATGATTCAAGAGTCAAATTGGGTTCCTGAGTGGCAGGGACGGGTGTGGATGAGTCCGAAGCCCGCATAGCGTCGGTATCCTCTTGTGCAGGATCTTGAACTGAGGGCTGGGGGTTGGAAGGACGTTTGACAGGAGATGGCCTCTGCTCAGTGATGCTCGCCTTCTGCAGACCTTCAACAACATGGTTGAACTCCTCCTCAGCGTCGGAGTCGACCTCTCCTTGGCTAGGTGCGATAGGCTCTCCAAGAGAGAACGTAGAGCTCACGACTGAGGTCGTCTCGTCGTCGGCTCGACCGGGGACAGACTGACCACTACTAGCTTCCTTTGCCTTGTGCTTCTGGCTTGACAGGTGGTTCTGGAATGCATTCTCGCTGTAGTATGTCTTCTCACAGATGCCGCAAACACGTTCGAAATAGGCCTTATCAGCCTCTGCGCTCGATACGGCCCTAGCCTGCAGAACCTTTTCGGTGAAGACGTCGGAGGAGATGGGAGGCAATGAGGCGACTCGACGCTTGAGATTGTATCGGCTTTCAAATGATTAGCCTCAGCTTTGACTATGGGCTCCTGGGAGACACTTACTGCCAGTCACTTTTCATGTGACCCTTCTGCAGATCAATATTGCGATAGGCAACTTGGCAGGTATTGCAGGTGTATGGGTGCGAGGCTGCACCGGATGCCTGCACGCTTGCCATGGTAGGAAGCGAAAAGGCGGCGGCTTATCACTTGTAATCCGATGGAATAGGCTCGTTCTTTAGTCGCCTGGGTTGTGTCCTGAGCTTCAAGTTCGTGACTTGCAGGACGATGGTTGTGTTTCGAGAAGGAAATTCGGAGTTGAATTGGTGGGATATGGCGGGGCTCTGTTGATAACGTCACACAGAAAAAGTTATCAGCGAGACGGATGACTGACTTTTTTTTGCCCCCCAACGCCGCCACGCAAGGGTTCTGGGCCCCTACACATACGGCTGAGTCATTGGTAGCCAGCAGATCCAGTGGGCTCTCCCGCTATTCCTAAATTGGCAAGCAGCGCTGTGTCAAACTGGGTTTGCTGTCTGGAGCAATAGAGTACATACTACGTAGTACATGCGTATGTTAGGGGCAGTTAGCTAAGGTAAGGGTATCGCCGCCTTCGCGAGGCTGACCAACAGCTCCATAGAGCATAGACTCCCCTCAGATTACACAGCATCTTCCACGACTGGCATACATATACTCATATTTGTAGAAGTAACTTGTATCATCAACTTTGCTTCACATACCCGCGCACACGACCACAACGCATCCTTTCATGCACTACTTCTATAAATTTTGACGCTTCTTCATTAATACCCACCTTCTACGCATCCTCCAGTGCCCGTCGAGGCGCGACCAGATCCCTCCCATGTCATGACGCCCGATGCCGCTCGTCACCGGGGCCATTCCATCGAACTCGCGGCAGACTTGGATCTTCTTGCCGGACTATGGCAAGAAGCGCCCTTCGCACGTTTACCCCCTGACGCGCCGCCCGAGCTCAAGGCCTATATTCAGAACG
The DNA here is from genome assembly GCA_002980515.1 of Fusarium burgessii. NCBI lineage: Eukaryota > Fungi > Ascomycota > Sordariomycetes > Hypocreales > Nectriaceae > Fusarium > Fusarium burgessii. Next base: position 57,797 of record PVQA01001366.1, on the reverse strand, counting down.
TTGAGAACCCAGCGCGAGTCTACGCTATTCATCAAGCAAGTCGCCGCCATGGATTTCAGCTCCTCGTCGAGAGGTTCGTCTGATAATAGCATCCATTCTTCAATATCCTTCGCATTCTGATCATCGAAGCAGATACATCCTGCAACTCCGATCCGGTTGCCAAAACGTTAATTGCGCAACACCCACTTGCTTCACATGCAGGCGGCGCTTGGCAGGCCGGGCGCCCATTCGAAGGTATAATACGACAAGCGCCAGGACGTTAGCGATATATCTGGCAAGTCAGGACGACCCGGAGAAAGGATTATGTCCGTTCATTCGTAAACCTCGCGAGCCACCTGCGGCCTTTGGTAATTTAATATTCTCCACGCGGTCACCCTCGCCGTCGCATCCAGACCATAACAGAGCCAGTGTCGCCACGTCGCCAAGCGCACGCAAGGAACGACTGTCTAGACCACGGGCACCCTCGTCATCGTCCCAAGATGCCCTCGCTTCGCCATCCAACGATGCATTCTCTTCAACTCGAACATCCAGTATGCCGGCCGCAACAGGTACTCAACAGTCGAAATATCACCCTACAGCCTCCCATGTCCGTGTAATCGAAGCACCCATGAGCAAAGATCACCGATCTTTCGCCGCGAATCTTTTTGGAACTGTGACTTTCAAAATGCTTGAATGGCTAACACCGAGAAGCGTCGCTGCAATGGCAGACAAGATCAGCAATCTCGATCCAGTGGTTGATTTTGACCTTCCTTCAGATCCAGCAAATTCAGCCAGAATGGCCGCAAGTTCAGATCTTCAAAGCACTGCTCCAGATGAGTCAGATACAACGGATTCGAAAACTGTGGCGGTTCAACCACACGGGAATGATATAAATGAGTCCATATTTACCTCCAAATCGACAAGAACCAGTAATGGCTCAGTACCTAAACCGCGAAAGAGTGCTGCGCCAAAGCACAGACGACGTTCTGCCGATTCAACCAATATCGCCAAACCTGGGGACAACATGAAGCCAACTAAAGCTTCCCCGGTGAACGGCCCCATGCATGAGAAATCCGTACGACCCAGAAACAGCAAAAGCTTGTCCGGACGTGGCATCCCAGAAGTGCCTTTGAAACCTGGCTTTTTCGAAAATGTTACAAAACCTCCAGCACAGCCATTTTCACCTACAAGCCCATCAACTGTAACAGAAGCTGAGCCAGTCGATGAGATAAGGTTTAGAGATGACGAAAATCCTGGCCATCACAGAATCGACCACGTTCAAGTAACAAGAGATCTCGATGCAGCGCCACCGGTCACCTCATCTCATGAGCTAGAAGACATTTTACCCCAAGCTCTCTCGCAGCTCAACGTCAACCTTATTGACTTCATTTGTGACGTATATGAGGAAGACGGTACAGCAGACTCTGTTGTTATCGCTGCCTCCGAATCAAGCCACCCATACTCCCAATCCGTTGACGGGCGGAAACATTTGCGCCGTCGGTCGATATCACGCACGGCTAGGTCAAAAAAGCAGTGGCTACGTTTCAATAATCAGACGCTCTTCAACGTTCTCATGGATCCGCATCTTATGGTACAATCCTTCACCCACGACCGAAAACTCTACGATTCTCAAACTCTCTGGTACTGTTTTCATCGACTGAGTCGCGTTGCTTCCAGTCTAGTTTTCCACAGTCTCTGGCTGGCTGCTGGGCGTCTATTCGTTCCTCCTCAAGACCTGAAACCATATAAATCCATCAAGGATAATGGATCGAGGCTCCAGAAGCACATAAGGCCTCTTTCTGATCTTGAAGCGGGCTATTTGATGTCGATTTGCATGCACGCTTTGGTAGCCGCAACTCCGGCTATTCAGGATTCGAGAACGCTGTACGAAATGTCTCGCGGCCGTTCAAATGGGTTGACCCTTGCCGGCGGGAGCGGTACTGCTCGGCAATCCTCTTCTCGATATTTAGACTATAACGATGCCTTCTCAAATGACTTAGCTATAAGACTTGCAAGGAGATTATTTTGCGCCATTACAGCCAGACGATGCTTTGCTAAGAAATTGAACATTGACGGCGTCCGTGAGACCGAGAACAACCATGTCGACATTCTACAACCTTTGGTCGACCAGCTTGATTTTCTCAGTACAGGCTCAGCAACGATTCTTGAGTTCCCGCCTTCAGAGCGCCTCCTGCATGAGACTCGTGTTCCGACTGTTCTTTTAGATTGGGCACGCACTATATTGCTCAATGAATGGGATGGTCGAGCCGATTTTGCCATGGATGGGCCTTTTGGGGGGGCGTTATCGCTCATTGAGACCCTGCGTATGTGCATGCTCCCCTCAACCAATTCGCAGAATTTGACCTCACTAACTTGTCCAAGATGCCAACCGAAATCTACTCCTCTTAGGAGATATCCAATTCCGGGTCGACTACCTCTCAGAGCGCTTGGACTCAATCGAGATGCCCGTGGACTGGCTAACTTTTAATTCCACACCCTGGCGACGACATATCTTAGACTACCCTTATATCTTCAGCCCCGACACGTTGGTTTCTTTCTTTCGGTCCATCAATTTTGCCCGGATGAGTCGTATGTTTGAAGAGTCAAGCTCACTGAAAACTCGCATGAGTGCTATCGTCGACCCTGGTAGCCTTATTACTAACCCTCACCATAAAATGGTGCTACAAGATCTTTTGAGAACGGCTTCATCCAAATATTTAGTTCTCGAAATTGGCAGGGGTAACGTTATCCGAGATGCTTTCGACCAGCTCTGGAGACGAGAAAAACGAGAGCTTCTTCGCCCGCTAAAAGTGCACTTGGGTGAGAACAGCGGTGAGGAGGGCTTCGATTCTGGAGGCGTCCAACAAGAATTTTTCCGGTTGGCCATTGCGGAATGCTTAAATCCTGAATATGGGGCTTTTACCATCGATGAAAGGACACGCATGGCCTGGTTTGCCCCTGGGTCGTTAACGGAAGACTGGAAATATGAACTTGTTGGACTTCTGCTGTCACTCGCTTTATACAATGGTCTAACGCTGCCTATCACTTTTCCGAAGGCTCTTTACCGGAAACTGCTGGGCAAACCGGTCGAAGAGCTTCACCACATCGCCGATGGGTGGCCAGATTTGGCAAGCGGGCTGACAACTTTGCTGGAGTGGGACGAAAAGGATGGTCTTGTCGAGGACATATTTGCTCGCACTTATGAATTTTCAGTTGAATCGCTCGGTACCGTTGTGACACGAGATATGCGAAAGGGCGAGCAAACGACTTGGCCCAACGCAGCCTCAAGCTCGGATGATATTGCACCACCCCACATGGACAACCCAGACGACGCTCCTCTTGTTACCAACGAAAACCGGGATGAATATATCATCGATTACATCCGTCATCTTACGGATATTTCCATTCGACGGCAGTATCTTGCTTTCGAGCAGGGATTCAATTCTTGTCTCGATAAGAAGTCTCTCTCACTCCTAAGTCCCTCCACCTTGCAGTCACTCGTCGAAGGTGTTCAAGAAATCGATATCGCCGAATTGAAGCGGTACGCGCGCTATGTGGGTTGGGATGCTTCTCATCGTACGATCAAAGACTTCTGGTCCATCGTCAAGAGGTACGATGAGAGAATGAAACAGCGGCTTCTGGAGTTTGTAACATCATCTGACCGCGTTCCTGTCGGCGGCATGAAAAATCTACAGTTTGTCATACAAAAAAATGGTGAGGAGGATGGCACGGGTGGACATTTGCCAACAGCTTATACCTGTTATGGCACACTACTTCTTCCAGAGTATAGAGATAAAGAGGTGTTGAGAGAGCGGCTTGGAATGGCACTTGAAAACGCACAAGGATTTGGTTTTGCTTAATGAGGCGTTTTTTACGGGTTTCAAGTTTTGAAGTCAGTTTTCGCATGGGCAGCGACCAGATTCTGTAGGCCAAGCAAAGGGCCAGGAACCGCGAGTGTCTTGTAACATAGCATATAAAGCATTCAGCAAATATAATTGTGTGCCAAAAGTTCAATGACGGGGCATAGTGCACTGCATTAGTTTTTATATGTCCTTGAAAAATCTTTATTTTATTCATAGACTTATTTTACTGCTTTCTCACCAGACTTTTGGCACCTGATGATAATGCCCAGTTTCAAGCCATTCGTTAGGAACCTGCTGGTAGTCGTGGTGTGTTTCGAACAAGATCATCAAAAGGGCATTTGTTTTAATCTCGCATTTGCCTAACATTCAGGTTGATCCTCTTGTTTTGCATCCATCCTCGCCATTCCACAAACTTCTCATCGTCACGGGCTGGCCAATCTTGAAGATAACTTGGACATGTATCCTTGAGTACCTTAGGTACCCCATGCCAGGCATATCTAGATTCCTGTGTCATGTAGATAGCGTCACCAGATCTAAGCCTCAATAGCAAATACTGCTTCTCGCTTGATGTTTCGGCCTTGGGTCCTGGTCGGAAGTCGTTGGGTGCAATCATAAACAGTCCGTCACAGCCAAAGCTCAAGCTTATGAGGCCTTTGTCTGTCTCCTCGCTGACATCTCGGTGCATCATCATAGTATCGCCTGGTGTGTAGAAGTTGAGAATGGCTGCTTGGGCGACAGTTTCAGGGAACAGATCCTCCAGCAAGTGGGAGATGTCATCTGGAAACTGAAGAGGTAGCTCCTCAGGGTAAACACGGTTGGTCCAGTCGTACTGACCACCAAGTGTCACCCAATGCAGTTTTCGCTGCATGACCTGCTTGATTGACAGTGGCTTATGAACGCTGGGGTCCTTTGGAAGAAAAGAAGCCGGTGTGTCCGGACTGATGGAGAAGAATGAACGTTCATCGTCGTCCTTACCTTCCGGGTATGGAAGGTTGTAGTGTAGATGTAGATTAGTTTGGTGGTTCTGAACACTAAGATCACGATGGATCAGTCGATCGAGTAAATCTCGTTGTACATTCGCAGGCAAAAGTGAAGGGAGGATCAATAAACCTGTGAGAAGGTGAGATTCAGTGCATTCTAAGAACAAACACGCCTATTTACCTGGTATCAAAGGATGATGTATAACTGGAACGTCGTTCTCGACATATGAGGCAAAGTCAGGGTTGAGGTGAGCGAAACTCTTTGCAACCTGCTCTTTCGAAAGACTCGAAATTTGACGGAAGCCGGATTCTTCTAAAGGAGCACGAGGATCATCGATTCGAGGGTCGCTGAGCAGACTTTTATGGTCTTGGCGCATGTAACTCTTCCACTCAGCACGCATCTCGTCAGACGGCTGCTCGTGGGCATCGATCTCGGTGAGATTTGCTGATACCATTTTGGCGATGATGGTGGAAACTAAGGCTTGAAAGTTTTATAGCCCAGCCCTCTATATAGATTTTTGGCTGCGAATTCTTCGAAGTTTTTCCCACACGTAGACTCTCAGGCTTTTTGTGACTTGCTCAGATGAGTCTGGGTTATTCTACTCATTCTCACAGACATGATCTATCGGTCTGGTGGACCTCTATAAATGGCACGTGACGCCCTATCATCCGTTGTGAACTTCACCTTTGTTTCTGGTAGCGCAATTATTAGCATTGTATTTCTTAATCATCGCAGCTTTCTCTCGCATTTCCTTATTATTATTATTTTTGTTTATATACTGCATTGTTTATGCTGGTTGTTTTGAGGCACGTGAAATTGGATCAAAGGAAAAAAAACCTTTCTCTCAAAAATTCTCATACCTCAATTAGCTCCTACACTATATACCTTGTCAATGAATGTTACCATGACACTACGAGTCTTGCCGGCAACTCGACTATGTAGTTCATTACAATTCTCCAAGATTGCATGGCAAAGGGCTCACTTCTGTACGTCAGGGTCGATGAGCCTACGTCAACGACCACTCCATCGACCGACAAGTCGTACTTCTGACCAGGCTCAGCAAGCTAGTGACCCTGTAGCTTCACTGCATCCAAGAATACTACCCTCAGAATCAGAAACGGAGACTGTAAAGGCCAAAAGCCTTCTGTATACTGAGAGCAACACCTTCCCAGGCCTTTCTCTTCATGAAAGCATCCCGAATGCACCAAAGCGCAAGCCAACAGGACCGTTGCCTCAAGGGATCAAACCCCATCAGCAAGTGCTTGCACAAAGTGAGTCTATTTGCTTCAAGCGAGGCTCAAATTCGCCAATCGACGTGTCAAAAGAAGATAAGCCCTCTCTAGCAGCAGCCCAAAAGTTCTTTGAAGAATTCTGGCGACTTCTCTACTCTGCCGAAAACTTTTATCAACACCCCCAGAACGACCATATCCCAGAAATTGCAGTATTAGGTGCTTCTAATGCCGGGAAATCATCGTTTCTTAATGCCCTCGTCGGTGGTATGGACTTGGCTAGGGTGGGCCACAAGCCAGGCAAGACTACGACGATGAATGCGTATGGTATTGGGCCGCGCCCAAAGATTGCCAAGGAGCTCATTCGCAAAGGCGATGCACCACCACAGCACAGTCTTGTACTTATGGACACACCAGGCTACGGCTTCAAAAGTCAAGAGGATTGGGGCAAAACTATCCTGAAGTATCTTAACGTCCGAAAGATGCTTCGAGGTGCAGTCATCTTGATACCAGCCGACAAGAAACTCCAGGAAACGGATAGATGGATGCTCAGAACCCTGGCTCGATCTAACACTCGGACATTGGTTGTCATCACCAAAGCGGATAAGCCTGGTGATAAGTGGCAAGATGCATGCCACAAGCTTCAAACTGAGATCGAAGGCATCATGCGTGGTCTAGAGGCTCAATCAGCTGCTAGCTGGAGGGAGGGATCCGGGCGTATGCTCGATGTTTACGCTACGGCAACTAAAATAGCTTTCGTATCCCGCCGTCTTGGTAACGGGGGCGGAATTGGGGGTGTAAGACTGGCAATATTAGAAATGGCCGGCTTTTCTCTAGGGGACAAGATCGAAAAGCAGCCCGAGACAAAGGCTTACACTGGGCAGATTGTGTCTTTCGATGATATCGTGTGGAAATCATGATCTTGAATATCGAGTTTCAGGCTTCACATGTAGTATCTGGCTTATGATTATTGTACAATAGTTGATCGCACATGATCCATCCATTTGATATCTAAAGAAGCAAGATGATGCGAGGACCAGCCTCAGCTTCAAGGATGTATTATATAACCTTCAGTCGACAGAGACTCGACCTTTGCCCTGCTCTTTCCTATGCTAATATCACAACTATGGGATCATTAAGTGTATTGCAGTCAATCGTAGAGATAACCATTACTCCTTCTGGCCGCCACTTGATTTGGTCGATTTTGTCGAGTTCGCAGTTCCAGGTCTACTAATGGACTTGCTTATCGAGTGCCTCAATTTCCTACTTCCTTTTGTGTCAAACAAACTCTTTACTCTCTTTAACCTTGCCCATCGCTCCTTGTCCTTTGCGTCTCTCTCTTTTTCATCTTCCTCGGCATTATCTGCGCCTGGTCCAACGGAGCCAGGGGTCTGAATCGGTGTGTTGACGGAAGCAGCTGTTCCAGGTCTTTGTGGGGTAGAAGGCGCCCCCATGGATCGTTCCGTTCGCGGTCGCGCAGGTGAACGGCCTTCATAAACAGTTCGAAGATGTGCCTCATTTGCGATCGTTCGTACCAGCACCCTCCAGCCTGGCAAGTCTTGCCCAGAACGGTTCTGGGAATGACCTTGCTTCTGGGTTTCGGAGTTCGACCAGGGGCAGAAGAAGCGATGTTCTCTAGCTGGATCCAAGAAGTCCATAGGGGCAGGCACCAGAACCTCGCCATTATCTCCCACTTCCTTGCTCTTGAACATCCATAGTCCCAGCCGCCTGAGACAGGTATGGCATGATGCTGAGTTTGGGACCGCGCCGATACGGACGTTGTTCAGCCCTTGCCATCCCATCAAGGCAAGCGAAAGTGCGACTCTATTTGGTTGAGCTTCAGCCTCCTTTGCTGGCGATGGGTTGGTGAAGAAATCGCTAGGCAGATGTGAGAGGACTTCATCCAAGTTTAACTCCTCTGGCAGTCTAAGATTGAACTCATAAGGTAAGAATGAGTTTCTTGCTAACAGCTCGTTGTAGCGTTCGCGTAAAGCTGCAAGGCTAGCACTTGCATTGGTTAAAGACAATCGAAGGAGGGAATCTGCAGGCTGGTCAGCAAATCAAGATAATATTCGTTTGCAACGAGGAGAATTACCATCGCAGCCTCGTTTGCGCCAGAGACAATCTTCCTGGTGTGAAATCACAATAAGATCGGCATACTTGTCAACCAATGCTTCCTCTGCTGAAAGTTAGTGCGCTATTAAAGGAGGTTTGATATCAAAACCTACCTATCTCAGATGCCACCAAAACTGGAACCTCCTTTCCATCGACAACTTTGCGATTGAGTTTGACAACTAATTCTCGGTGACAGAGAAGACAGCGCACGGTTTCCTTGCCGTGACACACCCATCCACGCTTTGCCCATTCTATCTCATTCACCTTGTCCGGCTTCGGGGTCCAGTCTGTTATTTCTTGGAACGTGCCTAGCCTTTTCAAAAGGTCTGCTCGATCGGTCGGGGCATATCGCGCGGGTGCTGTAGATTTCTTGGATGAGTCATGACCTTGTGTTTTTCGGGATATGATGGCGGAGAGAGACGCGGACAAGTTTGATCTTTTCCCGGCTTTAGGTGCTGTTGAATCGGGAAAGCCCAGTCTTCGGCGTTTTTGGAGTAATTCGGCATCGGCGCCTGATACACCAGTCGCTGACCCGGGAGAAGTAGTAGAGCAATTCGAAGGCGAGCCAATCTCGACCGCCAACGTGTCGTTGCCAGCTTTGGAACTCGATGACCCTATTCCCTGCAATAGGGTATTGAATTTTCTTTTCGTCGCGTTTGTCGACATGTTGCGAAAGTTGTCGAGCTCTTTTGTCGCAACGAATGGAGCGTGGGATCGTTAATGTGCCATGAGACGGCCAGGTGATGGAAGTACACGGAAACGGTTGAGACCAAACGTTCTTATCGGGTAGCCAATATTGTACTTTACGTTGAGGAAAAATAGAAGTTTGGTTTAGGTTTGTGTTGTTTGCAACACCAAAACCAGAAGAGGTGACGATGTTTGAGCTTCAACGTCCTTCCTTTGGTCGCTATGGTACCGGCATCACGAGTATCCCTCCCCTGGCTAGTGCAATATCAAGTAAGCCAGTTAGTGGTATTAGAGGCCAGTGCGTAATTTTGGTGATGAACCCTGCAAGCTTTAACACAGGTACTTCAGCACCAGGGATTATTCCAGAAGTAACTTGCCAGGTAAAAGTGGTCTTTACCTATTGTGGAACCTATCGATAAGAATTAGATCGTCAACAATGGGATTGGCCCCACCTGTCCACAGAAATTTTTCTGTTAGCCAGTCTTTGATCAGCGCGAAGACAAAGAAATATCCGTGTCTGTCCTCGATACCCAAACAATTTCTTGCTGCTGCAATTGCCCAGACCTTAATTTGTTGCATTGGCATATGTCTGGTTCAAAACAAAGCCCTCCCTCGTGGCTATTCTCCAACAACCCCCTGAATCCGATCAAACCTTCATCAGACACCATGGGCAAGAAGAGCACCAAGGCCGCTGCGCCCAAGAACGATGCCGCATCTGCGCCTCCGCCGGGTCAGCTCATGGACTTGGTAGAGAACTTCCTCTCCGACCATTCCTTCAAGGGCGCTGCCGATGCTTTCAAGAAGCAGCGAGAGAAGAAGGGCTGGCAGGCGACTACTGCTACCGACGAAGAGGACAACCCTTCTCTTGTTAGTGTTTACCAGACTTGGGAGGCTACCAAGGGTGATGACAGCAGCAAGTCTAGCAAGTCCAGCAAGAAGAAGTCGTCGTCTAAGAAAGTCTCAACCAGCTCTGATAGCAGCGATTCCAGCTCTGACTCGAGCGATGCCAAGGAAGAGGATGTGGACATGAAGGATGCCGAGTCGTCCTCGGAGAGCTCCAGCAGCTCCGACAGCGACAGCGAGGATGAAGCTGCCAAGCCCAAGGCCTCCAACAACCTCAAGCGCAAGGCTCCTGTCGACGATAGCTCCTCTGATTCATCTTCAGACTCTGATTCTGACTCGAGCTCTTCCGATTCTGAATCCGGTTCTGGCAAGCCACAGGCCAAGAAGCAGAAGCGCGCTGCTTCTCCAAGCTCCTCCAGTGACTCTTCTTCCTCTTCGAGCGCATCCTCCGACTCTAGCGACTCTTCCGATTCCAGCGACTCAAGCGATAGTGACTCGAGCAGCGACTCCGACGATGAGAGTTCCAAATCTGACTCTGGCTCATCTAGCTCTGATTCCAGCTCTAATTCAAGCTCCGACTCCGACTCTGATTCCGATTCCGACCCCAGCGACTCTGAAGAGGAGGCTGCTGCCAAGGTGCCACTTCCCGACTCTGACAGCTCTTCGGACTCCGACTCCGACTCTAGCGACTCTGAAGACGATGCAAAGGATACCAAGAAGGATAAAAAGGTCAAGAAGGAAAAGGAGGTTAAGGATTCCTCCGACTCTTCTGTCACATTAGACAAGACTTCACCCGAGTTCCAGTCAAACTCGGCCTATCCACCTCTACCTCCGGACCCCATTGTTAACGGCAACGGACACAAGAAGCAGAATGAGCCCTTCTCTCGCATTCCCAAGAACATCAAGGTGGACCCCAAGTTTGCCTCTAACGAATATGTTTCCATCGCCTATTCTCAGAAGGCACACGAGGATCTGATTGTTACAAAGGGTAAGGGGTTCACCAAGGAGAAGAACAAGAAGAAGAGGGGCAGTTACCGTGGTGGTGCCATCGACATCCATGATAAGAAGGGAATCTATTTCGATGACTAAATGCGTTTTGTACTTGGTCAATGTACGAACGAGAAGGGGCAAAAATTGGAGCGGGATGAAGCATCATTTGTTTAGAAATAGCCGGCGTTTGGAACGTGACATGGTCACCGCCAAAGATACTTACATAGATTCATTCCACTGCCGTTCTAGGGGCAATATTTACACCTAGTAAGCATTTTTTTTTTTATTTCAAGGCATGATCAATTTCATAAAGTTTTAGGGTATCTATCTGTCCAGCTTCAGCCTGCACCTGAATAAAGCCTTGTACTCATCACGCCTCAAAGGAATCCTCGTGTTGTTACTATCCAGTCTTCATATATAAGAATCCACAACATCTTCACACATCCAAAGGTGGTTGTGCTCACAGACTCGCCTGCATGCACTCTAGGTCTTGTTTGACTCGATTTATCCGCCATAAACTGACAGCAAACCCTCGTCTCAGAACGTTGTGCGATCCTTTTCCGCAGGGGCATTCTGAACTTCGACAGCAGGCGCATGTTGCGCCGCTTCGTCAGGAACCTCATCCGCAGTAAGGCTCTCCTTCATAATAATATCCTTTCTGGCCACAGAGTTCCAGGATCTGTTTCCCCTTTTGGCATTCTCCAATGCTTCCTTCAGCCATTTAGTCCACTGCTTCGTTCCTGGTGCCGCTCCACTGCGGCCAACCCAGCCAGTTAGTTGGGTCTCGCGAATGGCAAACCACATTGTACGTGTGAAACTCGGGTAACCTTCGCGTTGATCATTTACATCTGTGACTTCATGTGCATTCTTTGCATCATCAGGCGTTACGTCCCGCCATTGATAACGAGAGAGATCCCAAAAGTATGTCCGAGGGAGCATGCCCAAGCCCCAGTATAGTCCGTTGAGAACAATATAACTCCCACCAATAAATATTTGAGAGTTCCATGTGCAGTTTCCAAGTAGTACAACGCTCAGCATAAGAAGCGTCGTTCCAAGGGCCATGAGAAGTCGATAGGTACGGCCACCAACATGATAGTGACACTCTTCAGTACCCGAGTACAGTTCTCGCGCAACCTCTTCTGTGCATTTAATGAGAAGAAACGCGCCTTCTCTCGTCCTGATCATGACATCGCCTCTGGGGACCTCATTTGTATGTTTACGGTTCATGAGAATGGGGTGCCAGAATGAAGCATAGCCCACCACAGTCGACGCAAAGGATATGAGGGAGACAGCCAGAATGGCATTACCATCTTTCCATACTACAGCACACACGATTATTGCTATGCTCAGTAGGCATGAAAAGACGGAGAGGATGTGGATAGGTGAGAAGAGCTTGGCTGGGACCGCAGGACGTCTCTTCGTGTTGGCAAAGGTTGGGCTCGCAAGCATATCCTGGACTTTCTGCTTAGCTGTAGGACGGCGCACAAGTGGTTTCGGCGCATCTCCATTGTTTGGGGAGGCTTCACCCGGAAGACGAAAGGTCGTGGTTCGCGCTGTGTTTGGTAGAGGAAGTCCACCCTCTTCAACGTGAGGGGCTCGAGGAATTCTAACGCTATGAGAGTCTTTTTCATTCGGCAGGTTCTCCAGATTGTGAGAACTTGAACGACGAGATCTGGCCCAGTGGAGACTCCGAGTAGACCAACTTTCTTGAGCAGAAGGAGGGCTCATATCGATATCGCCAAAATGTGGGTCAGTATGTGTAATCTCAAGCACACGAAAGCTGAACGGTTGTAGTGCATCCAGAGGGGTTATAATAGTTGCAAAGAAACCCACAGAGTCGAGTGTAGTTCCACTATACACACCCGTCATCTTTGCAAGTGTCTCAGGCATTCGGCTTGGACGTGAAGGCTTGAGCAGAGCCTGAGGAGCTGGGATCAATCGAGGTAACAGACATAGCAAAGATGCCGTAATCGTCTGAGTCTGTTCAGCCATAGAAGACTCTCCAATGACTGCAAGAAGTGTCACGACGTCAAGGGACCAGTTGGCCTTGACATTGGGAAACCATTTCCAGCCTGGGCTGCCGGGCTCAGCCATACTGACGGTGTTACACTATGGGAAGAGAGATATCAAGGATATCTGGTGAGTGGTGTGCGTCTAATAGACGGTATAAAATGACAAAGAAAACAGGGAAACAAAACTGAAGGGGGACAAAAGCGAGACGTAGAACTCAGATCAACATTATGGCAGAATAAAGAGTGATCAGGTTCAACAAACTGGGGGCTTTTCAGTTAAATCTCACTGAGAGTTTCGGCTCTTTTCAACTTAATTGCTGAGTGAGTGGATCGATCAGTAAACGGCTGCGCCACGGCGGCTGCACCCGCTCCCATCCCTCCCCACGTCTCAGCTGAACCAGGGATGACTACAATGAAGTTGCGCATTTAATTAAGCATTACCAGTTGAGGGTCTAAAGAATAAAGTTTGTCTCCATGGCTTTAAGCCGGCAGGACTTATTACAAGAAATATAGGTTTTCTCCGTATACGACAAGGGAAACTCTTAGAAGTCTACTCTACTTGATCAGCCTCATCAGGTACCCTGCAGCTGCTGCCAAGCACGTCAAAACCAACAACCAACAGCGGTAGTAAATGAGGCAGAACCTCTCTCAGTATAACAGGGCTGTGCGGTTACGGTCGATCCAATAGTTGAACTTAATTAGTGTTTCGTAAGTGTTCCGCGTCGTACCACCTCTGCAGGAAAGAGTAAACGGATTGCAAAAGAGAGGTGGTGATTATTCATTCGTACAACTGATAGCCCTCTGGTCCTCTTGTCTCTATGGTCTTCAAAATCATTCGTCTATCACCAATAATCTAAGCAGAAAATCATTTCGCTTAGTTTCATCACGACAAATCGTCCTAAACGCCAATGCAAGAAGCAAACAGGCCAGAGTGGCCATCGCCTTCTTACCATTCGCCAAACTCCAAATTTGACATAAACCAACCGTCGTCTCAATCGTGAGCAAGAACTCTGCTTCTCGAAATTCGTATGTCATCCCCGTATCGTCAAACAACCTTTGGCTGTTCGTCATATTCCTCGATCATCCATTTGACGAACTCCTTCCATTTTTGCTCCCAATCGCCGAACACGCGGTTGTACTCAGATTCTGAGAGACAAGCGTGCTCCAAACTCCATAACGCCAATTGCTTCCAGCCAAAAAGGCCCATGTCAGCCTTGCCAACCATAACTTGGTAAAAGTCATGAGACAGAGAGGATCTATTAAGCCTCATTAACAATATGTCTTTGATGTTTTGACAGGAAGTGTCTTACCTAAATAGTGTACCATTATCTGAGCTGACTGTGCAATGCACATTGTTGGCAAGAAGCTGGTACATGGCATGACCGCTGACACGAGGTGTGAGACCCAAGATCTCATTTGAAATAGGACAGAGCTCGAGGCAGATACCACGCTCCTTCATATGCTGCATCACATAGGGATGCTTAGCTAGCGCAAAACCGTGCCCGATTCTCTTTGAGTTCAACAGGAGCGCATCAACGAGGTTGCCATCTGTATCGGTTCCCATGTCGAGTGTCTCACCGCAATGAAAGAGGAATGGGATTTCCAAGCCGTCGCTCGCGCAATCCTCTTGAAACTTTAGAAGCTCAGGGATGAAGTCCTTGATAGGGCGTCCTTTTGACTCTTCGCCAACAAGGTCGAAACCTACACTAGAGTTAGTAGGCAACTTCAAGTTATAGCAGACTGTGAGGGTCTCTTACCTGCAATCCACTCGGGCCACATCTTTTTGAACTTCAAACATTCTGTGAGAGCAGCCTCAATCTGTGCTGGCGCAAATGATCTAGGTGTGCAGTAAATCACTTTTAGACCCCCAAAGAACTTTCCTTGCTTTCTCATGTCGGTCTGGAAGTTTATGACTTCCTCGATTATCAGTTCCATGATACCCTTGTTGTCGATAAGTTGAGTGCCGTCATCGCTCCAAAGTTGGTTGCTGGTCATGAAGTTGGGTCGAATCTCAGCATAGCTGATATTGTCTTTCATAAAGTCCTCCAGACATAACCGGGTGTATCTTCGGTATGCCGTCGCGTAGTTGAATAGGCCCTTCATCATACGTGTTCGTCCATTGAACTTTTCCCAAGCCCTGTGTCACGTTAGTATCTGTCACTGTAATTGAAGGACATGCATCATGAGCTTACCCGGCTGCAGTCTGCAAATGATTATGCGCCTCTTCCTCATGAAACATGAGCTTCTCGAATAGCCACTCATCGACACTTGTCGAGTCTTTTGCATAATATCCGGGGAACCTTTCGAGGAAATCCCTGAATCGCATTGTCTGCCGAGGCTTGTATGTCTCCGAAAACAGGTCGCCAGGTGTTTCCTTCTCTGGGCTCAACAGAGAAAATTGTATTTCGCATCGATCAAAATTTATAAAGTCATTGCCTGAAACAAGGGGTATATCGCTGGTAATGAACATCCGATCCATCTCCTTCGCAAGATTGAGCAGGACTTGGGGAGCAAGGCAGGCGTTGAAATGAATGTGTAAGTGGCCGCCCTTAGGCATATGCTGTGCAACTCGGAATAAGGCCGTTTGGTCGATGAGGTGCTTATTCGATAGGAAATGGTCCCCGGGAAACCGAGGGTGCTGTTGGCCGCCATAACCTGTTCGTGGAGCGGCTTGTCCATATATTTTTTCCTCATCGTCGTGCCTTAGCCTTTGAATAACGGCATCTGCTCGCTTCTCCTCAGGAGTGCTGCGCATGCGACATGCATGGTCAAAATCCAGAGCCTTCTCGCGCGCCACCATCCGTTGTCGTAGCTTGAAGTACTCTCCAATAGCCCCAGGCTCTTGCGTCGTGGCATCTGTCTTTTCGGTAAGAACACCTCGTGCTGTGATCTCGGCATCATGAGCCTGGATATGATTCCGCGCAGCCGCGGCATCATCTTGGCTATGCTCTCCCATCCGAGAAATCTTTGCGCGTTTTGATAGACGAGTCATGAAATCGGTATGTAAATAATCCTTCCTATGGTGCTTATCGCTATCGTCTGGAGCTCCTTCCACAGGCTCTGTTCTTGAGCAGAGCGCGCCCATTTATGTTGGAGAGGCGGATGGCTAATCCAGGCTTGTAAGATTGACTGGTAAGTGTAAAGGTAACAAAGAAAGCGCCAGAGGCAGCAAAGGCGCAGCCCTTCACGGCTTGTCAAAGAGAGCCGTGCCGTGGCTGTTTGTGGTGAATGACTCCAATCTCAATATAGCGCGGCTCACGAGCCAGAGCCAGGTGATGGTCATTAGGTAGCCAACGGTGGGCGGGGACAACGGTCAGTGTCAGTCAGTAATGTTGTTTGCCAAGTCTGTCTTTGTCTCGTGAAAGGCGTTGGTTGACAGAAGTACAAATAGTAAATAGATATTATTAGACAAAAGTTCAGTTCTCACTCAGCTTAGACTTCGTGGTCTCTGCTGATTGTGACAAAGTCGGCAGTTTCATATAATCAATCAATCAATCAACCAGCATGGCTTTGTTGTTGTTTGTTACAAGTTACAAAGTCTGGGGGGCAGTGCCCTTGGCTTAATCAAGGCTGAAGGCTGACTCCAAAGTCCCTGGCACCTCACTACAACAAAGAGGGAGATCAGGTACAGAGTCAGCCTGCACAAGCGCTGGTTCGCTACATTTGAGTGACTGCAGCGACTGATGGCGGGGCTAAGATTGCGCTAGTCTCGCTTGGGCTTCAAGTCACAGGCCCAAGCGCTTAGCCAATGGAACCTCATCTCACATCACCCAAGCCAGTTATTTCATGGTTATAGAGTAGCAACGCCTCATAAGGCTTCTTTTCTTGATAGGCATGAATAATCATCCATTTCCCTGGGCTCAGCACTAAGACCTAGTATTAGGTCTTACTCCATACTATTCTAAACATCCTGGAAGCAGGGCTATATGCATCTACTTCAGCCACGACATTTATACACTTCGCCTGTCACACCACAACACCGCGGAGGGCATTACGATAGATAGGTTTTGGTATCCGTTCCGACGCACATCCTTTGACTCATAGTCAAGGATATCTTCTATTGCAAGTATGCCAGAGATGGTATCAATGCCTAAATCAAGGGACCTTCAAGTCCATCCTGCACTCCTAGACCTATAGCATCATATACAAGCTCTACCCACTTCGCCTTTTACCATTCAATGTTTATCCATTATAAACGTACAAAAGTGCATGGAGCCTTGCACTTGGTCAACTTTGTCGTCCATCGATGTCTGAGGTTGAGGCCAGTCCTGCTTCATGTGGTGATGCCTTTAGGCAAAGTAACTCTTCCAGAGTACTCCCTCAAGGTCCTCCAGTTGTTCGGAAGTAAAGTACTGGATAGTTATTAGTTACGCTTTGCTGCAATTATGAAAGTGGGGAATACCTTTTGATCAACAGTCCAGCTATCCTGTCTCGTCTTCTTGAATTCGCTAAGAATAGTCTTTGTCGCTTTACCCACAACGCCAGGGTCAGCAGCAGCCTTGCGTGCCAACATCGCCAGCACCTCAGGCATCCATTCGGGCGGAGGGGTTGCATAAGGGAACGCCTCGATCAATGCGCCTAGCCCAAGGACTGCAGCATGGCGTCTTGTGATTTGCTTGTGAATATCGACCGGGGTATCTGTTCCAGCAAGATGGCGGTTTCGCTTTGGCATGGGATTTCGTTCCAATTCATCTTCAAAACGAGCCTTGAGGCGTGCAATTGTAGGGTCACGGATACGGCGGGGGGAGCAGCGTATCATACCAGCGAGAGTGGTAGACGCGCAGGATCGCACCTCAAGCTGTGGGTCGCCTAGCATGTCGGACACAGCATTAAAGAGCGCTTCTCTTTGAGTGCCTCGTGTGAGGAAAATCCGTCTGAAATAGATGACCTGCATATTGACCAGTGCTCGAAGCCGCTGATGCCAGCTACTCGACGTCTTGCCAATGCGGATAAGTGCATCAATAAATTCTGTGTCCTCGCCATCTCGGAAAGGGATATTGGGTAAATGACGGTATACGTGATACGCAAGTCTCATGAGCTCAGGATCTTCCTTGACATCCATCATGTGCAGTAACTCCTCCATAAAGGGAGAGGGGAAGAAAGGTACAAGCTGGGTACACTCGTGGGATGAAAGAGTACAGTCAAGCCACGTGAGCACGGTTTTGGAGCCTGAGGTATAGGAACTGGGAGTCTGCTGACCCGGCGTTCTCTCGTGTCGCCATTTCTCAAGCCGTTGGAAGACTTTTTTGATAGTGGTTGAGAACTCTTCTGATGGTTGGTAGGGCCTGATACCGGTCGACGAAGCAGCCTTGTTTTGTTCTAGCAGCGTGCTCACGTTCTCAAATGACTCGTGGTATCGAGTCTTGTAGATAACTGACAACACGCGACCAATGGCCTCGCGGACCGCCTTGTAGGGATGATCAATGTGGGCAAGGAAGTCATCAAGAATCGGCTGGTCATGCCGGAAGTGCCAACCACCGTCCGCAACAATGAACTCCAGTAGTTGAACCTTCGATGATTCTTTGAAAGCTGCGTTTGATGTCATATCTAGTCGGAACGCTCTGAGAGTATCCACAATCTCATGCGATCGACGTGGGTCCTTGGAGTCAAGAACGAGGTGCAGGCAAGTGAGCCAGTATTGCAAGTTGTCGGGTGTCAGGTCATCCGCAAAGATCTTCAGCATGAACGGCGCAGCATACTCCCAAACACGGTTTCGGATTTCAGGAGGATCATCACTGGATCCTGCGAGTAAAGCGCCCATGATTTCAGAGGTCGCTCGATGCTGATGCTTGTCGTTACCATCCCCAAAGATCTCCTTCACCAGTTCCTTGACATCATCTAGGGTGACCACTGTTTTGCCGTAGTGCATTAAGTCGAAAACGTGCATCAGAAGATACACATTGCTCATTCTGAATCTATCTGTCGACGCATCACGTGGTTCTTGCTTCAGATAGTCAAAGCATTGAGACAGCCACTTGCGGTTCAAGATTTGACCTATTTGATCGCGCGCAGCGCTTTCAACTTCGTCGTATGCATTGAAAGGGAGTGGCTTTGCTCGGTAGGCCGTGAACTTTTTGCCCCATACCAGCCAGCCGGGGTGATCAGCATCCACCATATACTCGGCCCCTTCCGGCTGCTTGAAGGCCTCTAGGAAATTGTGAGTGAACTCGGCGTCACCTTTTTCGACAGCAACTTGTATCCGGTTTCTGTCCCCAACTTCCTTTTCAAGAAGATAGTTGCGATAGTCGTGGCCATAAACAGCTCGCATATCAATAGCTGTGAAGACCGATGTGAAAGCGCTCAGATAGTACCCACGAAGGCCAGGGTGAGGATCGTTTGTGCCCTGAGCAACGAGGTCAATAAACTCAGAAGGCGCCAAGGTATGGAATCGTAGGCATAAGTTGGTGGCAAATATTGCACATCGTGTAGCTATCTTCCAATGAGCGCCCTTGGCACGCTCTGTCAATTCCAAGCCTAGAGTGGACTTCGATTTCTCGACCCTCGTTCTACGTTGCAGAATGAATTGATGTCGGCTTTCGATGGCTGTAGAGACATCAGCAGCAGGTTTGATCGTATCCACAAGATCGTCATCAACAATAATCATTCGCTCAAACGGTTTGCCGAAGTCAATTAGAGTGTATAGCGCTGACGAGCCCAAGTTTTGGATTGAAGGCTTATCAATACCTGCAGTCTCGATATATAATCGCATGGCTTCAGGGGCAAAGCGCCAATCCTTAACGAGAGTTCTCAAAAGGGACGTGAACAACAGAGTATACATGCCTCCCTTGATTCGATCATGGTCGTTCATCTCAAGTGCTTTCCTGAGACGCTCAAGAATAACAGGGATCACCAACGGCTTACTGCCGATAAGTGACTTCAACGATGAGTCCTGGGCACTTTGGGCAACTCGTCGTACATCGGCATAAAGTGAAAGACTAGATTCAGCAAGATCAAGCAGCAAACGTTTATCCAGTTCACTCTTCTGCCTCGATGATGCGTTGTGTTTACGTCGCAAAAGTTGGTATGCCTCAGCACGCTTGATGAGAAGAGGTCGAGGATAGACTTTCCTCAAGCCTTTGATCTTGAAAGCGGCAATATCAGACTTGTACAATCGAACGTGCCGTTCAAGGGGATGGGCAGAGCGCTCAATGCCAACATCGGTGATCCAAGTACGATAAGCAGCGTACAGAGCGGTGAATGAGTTCACATCATCTTCCTGGTTCTCGTTCAGGAAGGAGTGCGTTTTGGTCAGAAGATGTCCCAATTCTTCACGTAGATCGTGGATCCTGCTATACGCGGTATCACTGGACTTGAGGGCATAACCTGCTTTGTAGCGGAATTGTGGGCGAAGTTCTTCGTCCTCCGCAACTTCAGCAAGAGGGTCCTCGTCGATCATCATCTCATTATCTTCTTCTCGGGCCACGTCGTGATCTTCTTCAGTGTTTCCGGTCATGATACCCGCAGCACGCTCGGGGTCGAACATGGTGGCCATGCCTGACGTGACGAGGCGAATCTGCTGCATGAGGCGGGAAACCTCGTCTGACCACTCTTTGTTCTTGCCTGTTCTGCTCACTGGTGGATTGTCGCTCATGAGCGACTCCAGTTGGTCCTTTGCAGACTTTGTTTGTGAAGCAAATAGTTCAACGGCAAATTCAATCTCGGCGGGAGAAGGCTGGTGCCACCGGATACTGAGGTCGGCTGGGGAAGTCGTCTTTCCCCAATCATCGACATCGAGCCCGCGTTCGATGACCTCAGGCTCATACAGAGCGTGGTCGATGGGATAGGTGTGCGTCAAGTTCAGAAGAAGATGATGGATGTAATTAGAGACTAGAATGGTGGGCAACCCACGGCATTTTCCCTGCATGTACTCTGTAATGCCCAGGAGCTCGTCTTTGTATTTCAGGACTTCACTTCCGACATGCACAACCGTCATGGCAAGCATACTAATATACCACACCAACGCTCGATCTCTAGGGAGATAGTCAGTTCCACTACTACGATCGGACGCGGCGTTGTTGAAGTCGATTTCGTTGCGGATATTGACAACAAGCATCGGAATAAAGACTTTGAGAGTTTTCTCAGGGTTGACCTTGCAGAGCGCGTTGAGAATCCATGCCATTGCATCTCGTGCTTGATGTACAACATGGCTTGAAACAAACGTCGCAACCTTCTCGAGAGCCATGTCAAAGAGCTCTGGTGACAATGATGCGAATAGAGGCGACAGCGCAGCCGGCAAGGCGTTGATAACATTGTCTTCGGGGGTTCCTCCGCGGACTTGGTTGGCATCAGGCAAATTCTCCAAAAGAGTGAACACTTTTCCGAGGAGTGTCAGGATGAACTCGCCAAAACCAGTAGTTGATGATCTCAAAATGCTGGCCTCATCTTCATCGCTCAGTTCGTTTTTGTAGTCGAACTTCACATTCTGACCTTCACGCTCCATGCGATCCATTTGGCCTTGGACCCACTCCATGGCTAATGCTGTGTCGTGAATGTGGCTTCCTTCCTTAGTCAATGGTACCATAGGAATGCTATACGCGACACTTTGAATGAAATTAAGCGTGTATTGTGTCTTGTTGAGATCGTTGGCATCGATACCAGGGAGGGCAAGAGCCAAAAGAGCTGTAATATGACATCTATAACCCTTATGCTTGGACATGATATTGGCAATCATCTGTAGCCCGTTCAGACTTGAGGTGGTTCTGTGAACCTCTACTAGTCCTTGAAGACTGGGGTAGAAACGCTGTAGTGCACCAGGCAACACCAGGTCGGGCTCGAGATATGCCAGACCTTGCAAGGCGCTATAGTAGTAGTAAGACACGCGGCTGCTCTTCGAGAACAGGCCCATGAAAGTCACTTCTTTAAGGGCCATCACAAAACGCTTTTTCAAGTCGTCGTTGATTTTGCGATCCTCTGGAAGATCCAGCTCACCACTCTGCTCGCGATTCCATCGGGAGACGAACGCTTCAGTGAGGTAGAGGGTCAACTGACCAAGCATGGTGGTCCATGAGCCCTGGTTGGAGGGATGGAAGAAAGTATCAATGGACTCCATGAGGCCTTCCAAATGCGAGATAATAGAATCATCTTCCCTTAGGCAAGCTGGAGACAAAGAGCTCACAATCAAGCGAGAGATCATGTAGGCTACAGGATACTTTTTCTTATCCTTCTCAACATAAATGCCAGCCCCGGAAAGATAGTCCAACGGGGTGTACGGAGAATTCGCTTGGCCCACGGGAATTTGGGTGAGCCTGAGAATGGCTGTGAAAATCAGGTCGGATTGGTCCTTTGAGAAGATGCCATGGCTTCCAAAAGGGACGTATGAGCAGGCTATATGATCCCTAGCAATACGAGACAGTAGATCAATGAAGAAAATGTCGAAGGCCTTCGATCGATTGATGATGGACCACAAGTGGAAGAGTGTTGGGAAAATATCGGCCGGTTGAGACTGGGGTTCGTTGATAGGGGCCGGGTGACTCGGTAGCAAAGCATTCAAAATACCTGCAACGATATATGCGTTTGGTAGCTCATTAACACTGAAGAATGGCAAGAACTCTTCCAACATTGCTCGACGTTCGGAAGGATCGAAATACGTATGGGCATGGGTGCATAGCTTGAGAAGTTGTTTGGCGGAACGCTTGCGGTTGCTCTGGTGCGCAGGGACTTCTGAAGGGAGAATCCATGCTTTGATTTCGTTCCACAATGGCCTCCATTCAAGAACAAGATCTTCCCCTGGTTTCAAATAATGGTTTTTCCTACAAGGTGTGAATTAATGTCATCGAGAGTTGTCAGCACACGTACCTCGTCAGCGTGAGGACCATGCGCAGGAAGCGGTCCGAGGCCGTTGCATCCAAGCCCGGAGCCAGTGCAAGGGAATAGTAAAGTTTGGCTAGCTTTGCTCTCTGCTCTCTCGTCATCTCGAATTTGAGGTTGAGCCATCCTTGGAGCTCCTTGGTCCAATGAAGAGCTCCTGGAGAGAAGTCTTCTGCTCGGATGGCAATGTATAGTTGTTTGAGAATACCCTGCAGAGCAGCATCGCGTTGAGCTTCTTCCTCGACTTCGAATGGCAGTTGCGAGAAGTAGGCAAAGGTTCGAGGCCGATAGCGTTTCTTGTCGTCTTCATCAGTCTTGAGGTAAGGAATGCCTGGGGAGGTTGATCGTGAGATAGGCTCGTATGGTAGGAAGTTTGCCAGTAGGTTAGATGCAGTTGTAGGTGGCATAGAGCCATGAGCACCGGAAGGGCGAGGACCAATGTTCTCGTCCATAGCGGGCGGATGGGCGCGGTGATAAATAAGGCGTTGATCGATAGATGATGCGATTCTCTCGAATTCCGTCGAACGGCTGAGAGCGGGCAGCTCAGCTCAGCTGGGCACAGCGCACCAGCTCAGGCGGGACGTTTATTCAATCGCAAGGCGGGGCGGCGAGATGCGGGTGGGCATTGAGCTTATTCTGAGGTCGATATACACAGCCAATATGCAGGACGCGGCGACCTGGCCATAGAGATACTATCAGGGTTAAGATATGTATGCAGAGACGAAAAGTCAAAATGGGAGGAGTTGGAGGAATAAGAAGCGGGCTGGGTGACCGTAGGTAGGTAGGGTTGGTGGTGATTGATTGATGATGCCAGCAGCAGTAGCCTGGACACTCATCCACGCACTTGCCTTTACTCAGAGCTATGAAACCCACTTTTTCTGGGGCAAGTACGCGCGCATCAGAAAAGAAGGGGATTTAAAACAAACAGTAAATCTGAAGCATGTGCAATATGAATCGTAATGTGAAGCCTAGGTGCTCTTGACTAAATTCAGGGTCTTCTTTTTGTCATGTCCAAGTTTCCTTGATCTTAGTGTTACATTGTGCTATATCCCGCCACATTGATTGTCTCCTCTTCTCCCTGAATTCAATCCTGACCCAGCTTTGGTTCCTTTATTGCTGTATGCATGCCACTACGGGGAAGTGATTGCCGTTCCGTCGCCGCTACATTACTTAGACATGGAGGGTTCGGTACGGGAATAACTGTGAAATCGAGTAAGTCCGGTGATACTCAGAATCACCCCCCATAAGTTTCGGGGCTTTTCATGATCAGCTGTTCACATTATTTTGTAGTTGATCATCGAGTGAAACCTCGAGCCTTTCATCCCATTACTCGAGCTTATTGTTGTTCCTAGTATCGGCTACTTGCATTTGTGGCTTGTTGGTTCCACCTTGTTGGTGTGTTTCTTAACTCCATTCAAGCCCAGCCACCGTCAATCCTATCACAAACGAGGTGCGATGGTGTTACTGCTTTATGCTGAGTACCTCATTATAAGCCAGGCCAAACTGGCTTGTATTCTCGTCCATTCTATTCAAACATAATTATCCAATCAGCTTTCATCCCAGACAGGACAAAGACGGGATACCCAAGGCAGCGGCACAGCGTTGTCATCAACATTAAATGCTAAAGGATCCAATAGGACGTCATGCAAGACGGCCTGAGCAGCTTGCTTACTCTTCATGTCTCAAAAGTGATCAACTGATTCATCCGAAAGCATCGTCACCGGTGGTCCGAAGTAGTCCGAATTCACTGTATCAAACACGCAAGCTTCATTTGCCTAGTTTAAAATTCTCGCTCCCTATGTTTACTACCACACTTCTTGTGATTGCGACTCTCCATTACTGCCTGCCACTCCTCTAAGCACTAGTAATAGGACAAGACAGTGCGCTACAAAATAGTCAGATGAGTAGAGCTATGTAGCATCTTGCCAAGCTCGCTGTCAAAGACCCCTCTGCCTTAGTTCAGCATTCCCCAATGGTAATCCTGCTCTTGATCCGGTCATCATTATCCCGGGCCATCTAGACGAATCTTCCGTGAAGCTGTGCCATTCCGGAGGGGAACGGCTCCACTGCGCCGTGTTTTCAGCTTGAGATGTCCGTTCTCACAATCTAAGGCGCAAGTGTCATTTTTCAGAGAATTTTGGTTTTTGTGAGACCATGAGCATGTCATGGTATGAAGATAATAGTCCTCTTGAGGACACGCT
Organism: Fusarium burgessii; assembly: GCA_002980515.1. Classification (NCBI taxonomy): domain Eukaryota; kingdom Fungi; phylum Ascomycota; class Sordariomycetes; order Hypocreales; family Nectriaceae; genus Fusarium; species Fusarium burgessii. Next base: position 33,090 of record PVQA01001366.1, on the reverse strand, counting down.
ATATTAATTACAATCATCCCTGTGGTGGTATCATTATTCTAACTTGGTTCCGTATATATCTTCAGCCTGTGCATGGGAGTTGCTCCTCCGGCGGAAAATCTTATCTGCAAAATGTCGCACACTGATGCTCACACGTCTCGTAGGTAGCCTGTCTGCCTTGATATCAAGAGTCTCCAGTGGTGGTCTGCCATCCTCGCTAACACGCGGCGTCACAAACCTCTTGACAAACCCAGCATTGTAAGACACCGACCTTCGACGCGCGGGTATGTCCGATGTGCAACTGTCCAAAGAACTACTTGCCGGACTCGTGTTGACATGTGGTAATTGATGAGAAGGATTAACAAGAGAAAGACTTGGGCGAGCAGGGAACGTCTGAGCTCTCTGCGGGCTTCCGTTGCTAAGTGTGCGTTTCTGTAATGTTGACGATACCCTGCAGATTCCTGACGTTGGTAATCCATTTTGTCGGAGGTTGACCCAAGATGCGGTTGCAACCATCAATAGTTTGATATCTTCTGGAACCATTTTTGTCAATCGGGACTGGATCTCGGGTGGGTTCGAGACGATCCAGTCGCTGGCGAGCTTAGAATCTAGTGGTGTGTTTCGGGTCGGAGGGTAACGACCACTTGAGGTTGACATGGTGTTATAAGTGTCGAAGACATCCAGCGTATTCGACATGAGGGAGCCCATGATGGGATGTCTTCGAGTATCAGGGTGTATCATACTGAATGTCCACTTGACTTCCGCCGGTAATGGGCTGGGTGGTGGTGTTTGTTCTCCATTAATTCTAGACATGGGAGACGTTGGTGCCGAGGTCTTCTTGACCCATCGTGCCGTACTGATTCGTCCTCGTTCGTCAACTCCGATAAACTCATACGAGCCATTGGCCATCAAGCTCGATTCCCACGTCGATCCATCCTCCATCACAATTTCGGCCGACTCATCGCCCATTTGAGGAAGTGGACTTATAACTGCAACAACATCCCTTTGGTCGAGTGAGTCTTCGGCATCGAGAGATCCTGGAGCTGCTGGCGTATCATAGTCCTCACTGCGAACAATAAGGAGGTCATTCATGCCGAGCACTGGCTTTGTGCGAAACAAATGGGGGCAGCGCTTCGCCATACGAGGCACGATCTGAGAGCCCGTGATGAGGCTGGACGGTACAACATCAAATGCGGGGATTGGGCGCTTCTCGCCAACTTCTTGTAGTTGAAGGAGTAGTCGTGGGCGGAGCTGGACCAAGCGGCGTTGTCTTGCTCCTGGTCGAGGTGCTGGATGTGCGAGAAGGAATCGGGTAGATTTTCTGAAAGTGCGCTTCCTCCTACTCCTTCGGGGTGCTGTAGAGGAATCACTGAGGTCGCTTATGTCCGAGCAGGCAGCAGAACTTTCATCTTCACTTTGCACTTCTGAGGGTGGCAGGTCGTCGTCGGTCTCAGGTTCACGGAAGCGAACGGAAAGATCTCGTCGAGGCATGTACTCAGACTTCGGCCTGGGGCGAGAAGTCCGGCGCACCGGTGTCACAGTAGTTACAGAAGGGAGCTTCTCATGGTATGACATTGGTCGGGGTTGTGGTGACGAAGTAATGACTGCCGATAAAGGCCTTGTTGTTTTATCAGCATCCGACTGTCGACGCCGAAGCGCGGATCTGAGGAACGGCAAACCCCCTTGGGGCGCTTGTGTTGACTGTCGGTTTGTCGAGTACTCGTGGCCGTGAAGGCTAGCACCAGCATGCAGGAACATGATATCTAAGTCAAGTTTGGGTCGAGCTCATGCAGCAGCTCAATCCAAGAGGTCGTGTGGTATTAAATAGAGGATCAAGTCTGTTAGGTAGGGCTGAGTGAGTGATGCTCGATGGCGAATGGAAACAATCGCAGAACCAGAAACGAAGTGAGACACGTCAAGTTATGATATGTGTTTTAGTGGTTTGCAAAGCCGAATACGCAGCCAAAGCACAGGGAGTGATCGAGCAATAAAGTAACCGATCTGGCGGGATGTTAAGCCGGGGAAGATGTGGTCCGATGAGACCAGGATGAGCGAGATGGGACGATACGGAAACGGTCGACCCGCCGTGGAAGCCAGCACTTGGACAATACACTAACCGCCAGATGAAGGAATGTTGAGTAAGGTATCAAGAGATGAGAGGTTGGTTTAATATCGTCAGTGGAGGTGTAGTACTTTTTAGTACAGTGTATAGGAAGAAGTTGGTATTATGAGAGTCGACGCGCAACTTTGTGAATAAACTGATGAGTGGTCGCGTGGGGTCTGAGAAAGATGTCAAAGTCAGCTCTGAATAAAGCGGTCACCGTAAAAGACGGATGAAAAGCGAAAATGGTTGAGCGAGCGGCGTAAATCTAGCTGTAAGGCGTCATGGGCTCATGGGTTAGGTGAAAATTGATTATACGGTCGAGAAGACAAGGAAGGGCTCGAAGCGGTGGAAGATACTCGGGAGTATATCAAAAGCAGACGCGATGATGGGCAGATCCAGGGGTCAAGCTGGGGTAAGCCGTGGCTTGCTTGGTCTGTCATGACATGGCCATCAAGCCAGCGTCAATGGAATCCGCCTCAGAGCCAGGGATAGGGCGGTCAAGCCGCTCAGGCACAGCTCAACGATGCTGCGAGACTCCATCCGCTAATTGATAGGCGGCCAGGGGTCGAAAGAGCGGCGCCGGGAGCAACATGCCGTAGACACGGGAAAACAGGGGATAGGGAAGCGAGGACAACCTACGTATTAGTACATGCGCGGCCTCGAAAACTGTTGAGTCTGGCGGCTAAAGACCAAAGGAAGGTGAAGTGAATTATTATTGCGAGGCTGGGAGACGAAAAGGAAAAGTGAAAAGGAAACAGAAGGAGAAAAGGAGGAGCTAGAGAGAGGAAAAGGGTGGTAAGATGAGAATGAGTGAGGCCGCCCTAGGATCGGCGGGTTGGATATTAATTAAGGTAACTAGCAGGTGGTGACCTCAAGCTGCGACTGGTGGCTGTCGTTGTCCCTGTCTACTTGATTGTCTCGAGATGTCTCTGGTGGTTTTTGCTTTTTGTTTGTGTACCGGTACTTTGGGCTTTGGGTTTGGACCAGCTGGCTCCCCAGGATATGTCCTTTTTTAGTAACCAGTCCTGTTGATCGTGGTGCAGTTATTGATTTGTTTGACTTATTCTCCCTATTACGTCGTTGTCGTGTGCTAGTCAAAACTGTGTCACCAGATTGAGGTCTCATTTCTAGCAACGGTCCTAGTCTCATCGATCGAAGGAGCAAGGCTGAACGTCTTCTGTGATTGTCAAAGGATCCAAATCCAACAAAATCGATCTGGAAAGGGAAAATAGGAGAATGGTCATCAGCTGTTGAAAAGAGGCTGGCACATACCCTGCTCTCTCATGCGGTGCTCTTGCTTTAATCTTTTTTTCATGTTAGTGGCTTCAAGTACCTAAAGCCAACCTGGACCTAAAGTATGGGATGAATTTTTTTTTTCCGCTTCTTTCTTCTCCCGCGTCTTCCAGTCCATCCTTGATATTAGTGAGGTGGGGGCGCGGGTCACTAATCCTTGAACAAGCCCGATGCATCCATTTTACAAAACCTTGTTCGACTGATCAGAAACCTGCCCGCTGAGTTCAGTCCAATGCATCTTTGTAAACAAGCTCTCAGGGGACTGAATCGTTATCTCGCAACACTGGAATGTCATATGAGGTGAGGTTGTCTCCTATACCATCATCGGGCCCTAGAATCAATGCAAGCTGCGGCACCTCCCGTATCAGATTGGTCCAAGCTGAGAAATACATAGATGGACGCCAACCCGAACACGAGAAGGCTGCGCAGCCAATCGAGTTTAATGAGACATGCCAATAGCATGATTCAGACCCGTGAGCTCCTCTAGCTTGATTCGTTAGCAGGCAGTACATATACAGAGGCACGCGGGTAGCCCTACACAGGAACAGCACTAAAGTTAGCAGAACAGTCACCCGGGAGTGACGGGCGGAGGTTAGATTTCTTACATCCATAGCGGCCGATCCACACAGTTCCGATTGCTTGCGGTCTTGCGGTCAGAGACAAAATTTTTATTTTATTTTTACGACACTCAACCACGACCTTTACACCCATCCATGGTAGCACTGTAGGATCGGCTCAAAGTTAGCTGCTCCGCGGGGTTACGGAACGCCTTTCTACTGGTCAACATCCATAGTTATGGCAACTTCTTGGGCTCATAGTGGGGGACCTCGCACATTTTAGATGCCGATACCATGTAAGAGCCTCAGCTTGAGTTCGAGGTTTCAAACAGGCTTCTTGGACTCATTCCCAATCCCACATTGCGCATTCGAATTGCAAAGGCTGTCTATACGCAGCAATCCTTACAAGATGTCTTTTCTGTACAAAGACGCCGTCGGCTATTATTTGGAGTCAGACTATCCACCAATCTCTTCAATGGCGGTCGAGTAGTTGCATATCAGACCTAAGTTTTCGCATGCAGGAAACGACAAGGATGAGATCGTGCATGCATGTACATACATATAGCCAACTCAGAATCCCCAGACCGCCTGTCTGTCAAGAAACGAACCAATTGCTACATGACAACAACTTCAAACGCCGCTTTAATGGTCTGCTTTATCATGCTATTGGGCATTTGTTGGGGCACCGGTTGAAGCTCGATATCATTAATTGTTTTCAGCCTCACACCACGTGAAACACGTCTTTACATGCATTTCTCCAACTATCGTATGGGCACAATAGCAGCCTGTTTCAAACATCAAGACATCTGTTTTGGTCAAATTTGCATTTCCAGTCTTCGCTAATTAATAATAGTGGCACCTCACGTCTTCCAGAAGCCCAATCGGCTAGCAACAGCAATGAATATCTGTTATCGCGCAATATCGTAGTTGGCCATTCTCCACAGTCGTTGTGTTATATCGTGTTATGTGAATTGGATCATAAGTTAGGAACTCAAGTCAATGGCCGAGATATGCGATTCCTCCTTGTTGCCGAAACTCCTTCTACTCAATGTTGAGATTTCCAACATCATTTTCAGTCCTCCTGGGATTCGGCACACTGTCGCCGATAGGCCTAGATTCTTTCCGGCAACACGGAAAATTGGTTTTGATCACCCATTGGCCAAATCATGACTTGTTTGCTAGAATGGTTCCGAGTGCCGCAACCATCCTCAAGCGTTTGGTGCAATTAGAACTCGCCGCATAGCTTTACTTGGTTAGATACCAAATCGTCTTTTTATTACAAGTCTATGCGATTCAACGGCTCGATGTCATACTGTTACACTAAAAATACTATTCTCGACCTATAGGTACAGATACTTTCCACCTCCAGTCATTCTGACCATCCATCGTCAAGATGATGATAGCTTACTGAAACACCATAAACCTAAAATCATCTCACATATCACAAATTCGTCAACAGTTACCCTACTGGATCCTATTCAAGCGCGCGGCTGCATATCTCAGATCAATCAATGCCGGGCAACGTCTCGGAAATCGGCAATTTTCAGTTGTCCGATCCATCCAAACGTCTCGGATGTCTCGGTACTCTTACATGAGATTATCCAGGCTACGAAAATATTGATCAGCTCGCCGCTATCTGTTAGTGATCACCCTCACGAGAGCCTCGGGACAAGTTTGGTAACCCATGAGCTGATATTTGCATTTCAAGCTTGCCAACCTCATGATAAACATTGTCAGCTGCTCAAATCATCAATTCCTGATAGGGTGTTCCGTAATATGCGGCTCAACCTTCTCCAGCCAGCGAATGCAGCCCTAAATATTCCTAGTCATATTTGGCTGCTTATGGGTGGCAATAAGTGTTTGAAAGGGTGTCGTCTTTAGCTTTCGTAAACCGAGAAGGCACCTCAAACTTAATGACAGGAGAATGTATCAAAGACATCAAAAACCTGAATCACCGTTGCATTCAGGGTTCCAGAAAAAGATTTAAGTTTGACCCCCTTACTTAGTTCCTCGTCAATGCCTACGCAGCACGCACGTAACAGTTCTATGAGTTTACTCAGCCAGAGCCGTAGATCAAGTGCTGAGATGAGCGGTCCTCGCGGGACACCCTCATTTTGCTGATCTCCTCCTCATGTAGATGAAGTCCCGAAAAAAAGAAATTGACGATCAATAGCAATATAATCTGGAACTACTACGATACGCGAGCTGACTAAGGAAAGGTCTGTGATCTCTCTCAGCCTCAGCACAAGTCAACATCTGATATAGACGGTCGTGAAAAGCTACGACTTTAAAAATACCGCAATATCATTGCGATATTATATTTCACTATAGAATGAATAAATATTACAGCAAGTTAGGCATAATAATCCCAGCTCCCCAATATATGATGTAGTTTTTAATGCATGTATCGGGAATAGTGCCTTTGACAACCGTCGCAACTCACATGGGTCTTCAAAATCCGGGGTAGTCCTTAGTCATCGAGCTGCTAAGCTGTAAAATTTCCCCACCATGTTCAAGCTTTCACCAACATCTGATTGCATGCATCAACAAAACCTACATGCTTCAATTACACTGGTAGTCTCCATGTGCACCCCTATACACAAAACGCCGCCGTCATGATACGCCAACATTTCGTCGCGGCGCGCAGTTCACAGCACAGGATTGCTGCATTGGCACTTTATCGGGCGCTCTTGAGAACAGGATCCAATGTGCCCTTACCGCACCACCTCCATCCCGATGGAGGGACACACCCTATAACGAAGATATTGAGGGAGAGATTCGCCAAGAATAAGTCACTCACCAGCTTCAGGCTTCTTTACAGCTCAATGGCTGCAGGATACAAGGTTCGAAACTTTAGCAAGATTTGGATCTCACATGATCTAATATTCTCTACAGTTCCTTACGATATTAAAGAAAGGACAAGATGCAAAGTTTCCTGAGCACTCCGAAATACTCCGGCATCTCCAGAAACGCAACGAAACAGCCAATCTCTCACGTATAAATTCACCGTTCTTGAAAAAGCCGCCCCGTTCGAAACAACGACTCAATCCTCCTCTCCTCACTAAGGTCTCTGCGTCAGATGAGCCTGCTAAATACGAACCGACAATTCGACCTCTTCCAAAAACTGCATTTGTAGGCGAGCGAAAAGTGCCAGTCTCTGGCCACACGGCCGAATTCCTGCCGTTCGTGCGAATCAAGAAACCAGAGCCAAGGGTTTTCTCACGAGCAGTTGGCAGAAAGACAAGACTATTCAGAAAATCCGTTATGACTTTTCTGGGTATTTCAAATGTTGATATTCCGAGGGCTAGATCTGAAGATCGTTGGGATGCCATGATGGATAAACTACTGCGCAAGGAGGGTGTTACAGAAGAAGTTAACCGGGACGATCCTTCAGCGTCATATCATTTCACTGCGACTCTCTCGAAAGCTTGGTGGGATCAAAAGCTTACGAGATATAGAGATGATTGGACGGCGCGCGGTGAAGCTGTGAGCAGACTTATCGAGCGGGAACAAGCATTGGTAAAGGAAGAAAAAGAGAGCGGCGCAGAGCCAACCGATCCTAAAGTCGCAAAGGAGACTCTAGATACAATCCTTTCAGAGTATCGCCAAAAGCAAGTCGATGCTACAAAATTTGAAGATCCGTTCCTGTCTCCAAGGTGGATGGCAAAGGCACAGAGATTGGAGCGTGAGTATGTTATGAAGTACGCAGGCCGAGTGGATGAAAATGGTAAACGGGATTCGTGGGCAAAGAGGCAAGGATTGGCAAGGAAAGATGATTCACTGTTGGGAGCAGTGGAATCTGACAATGACGCTCAATTCTTCAGTCAAATTGCGGCCATGCGAAGAGGCCGCCAACCAAAGGGTGTGTAATCATATTGTTCAATTATACCCATGTACGATCATTTACAGCGGATTTGGAAAGAATATAAACATGTACAACATAGATTGGATATGATACCCCTTTTGTATTCAACTTTTGGCTGCAAATGATGTGTAGGTGGTGACGTATATGTGCAAAGTCCTTCAAGTCGTATGCTCCATGCATCCAAGTCATTCATCAATGTAGTCATTCTGCCGTGATACTTGTTCTTAGACAGGCTCTGCCTCCAGCTGTCTGTTGGACCTATTTGAATGTGCTCGTGGTCTAGTCATCATCTTTAACGTCTTTTTTCCCTCGTTTGCTACTTCAGCCCAGCTCTTCAAAGATTGGAGTGAGGGCACAGATGGCCGGCGTGTCTGGTCCCCATCAATACTCGCAAGGTCGGATCGAAGGGTTCTGGGGGACGACATGGCAGATAATGGTATTGAGAAGGCAGGGCTGCTCGGTTCTGAGGGCACTGGCCGTGGTTCAGGGGTCACCACTCTCGCATCAGGTTGAGCAGGCTGTTTGGGCAATTGACCCCATTGAGGTACCTTTGCAGAGTCCATGGGAAGTGGGTTGCGGTCCAGAGCTGGGCTGCCTTGCAGAGGTGTTGGATTTGTCTCAATGCTATGGCGAGAGAACACTGAAGAAGACATGCTGCTGTCCGTCAAGCTTTGATCGCGATTGAGATGAGGTGTTTCACTTCGAGAAGGTGTAACTGGCAAGGGGAGCTTCGAACCAGATCCCCGCGAGCGCAAAGTATACCCCGAAATGTTAGTGAAACTTGGCGACCGTGAGGTTGGGAACTCAATTGATCCTCTGGGGGTTATGTCATTCGGAGGTCGCGGTGAGACAGCCTGCCGTTGAAGTGGTGACGCCCGCTGTTCTGGTGGGAGACGCTGGGCAGACCGAGACCAAGGCTGAAAGGTTGGTCTGGCCGCTGGCGTGACAGGCGTTGACTTCGACTTTGGTGAGGATTCGAGACCAAGCCCAGATTCAAGATTCGTTGTGCTACTTCGATAGGGTCGCGGCATCGCCATTTTGCCTGGGGTCCTGCTGATACTACTCCTCCTTTTGGCATTGTCTGTTTCTAATGTCTGGCACTTGTCCTCCATATCTTTCAGTTTCTTCTGAAGCATGACCACAGCCTGCTTATGTTCTTCAACCTCGCGTTGGAATCGAGCTTCGTATGTTCTATCTCGTCCTTCGAGCTCAGAGACCTTTTGTTTCAGGCGATCGTTTTCTTTTCGGAGGCTCATCAATGCCGTGAGCTTCTTATCCCACTTGTCCTCAACCCATGATATTGGCCTTTTACAACATTCCCCATGATAAATCTGATGAATGCCTCCCAGCATGGAGAGTTTGTCGTCAATTTTGTATGCGTGTAATCGATTTTTTGGGTACGGTGTGATCATTCGAGAAATCAAATTGACAACTGGCCGAGGACGAACTGTTTCTTGGCCCTCATAGGTGAACATAAAAGGGGGGGTGACCAATGCATGAGAGGTGAGCTTTTCTAAGTGAGCATTCAGCTTCTGTTCTCGTTCGCGAAGTTGTTCTTCCTGGGTGTTCCTGGATGGATATCTTAACGCTTCGTCAAACTCAGCTAACCGAACATTATATAGAACGGTTGCAATATTTAGAAACACAAGACCCAGTGAGTAGATGTCGGACAACTGCATGCTGGACCCGTTATTGGCATAAAGTTCTGGTGCTCGCCATCTCTCTGTTCCAGGTATTCCCTCTGTCATAGTTTGGTCCTGTCCACTGACATCTCTTGAGACACCAAAATCAGCAAGGTAGACTCGGTCTGCCTTGAGGAGGATATTGGATGGTTTGATGTCGAGATGCCTCACGTCATTCTGGTGGCAGTAGGCCAATGCGCGAGCAATGCAACCGATTGCATTGCGCAAGAACTCGAGTGGGCATTTCGTTGTCGAATGGAGAATCTGGTCTTCAGATGACGGCTCAATAGCGCTCAAGTCCTTGATGTCCAAAGCATCCAGCCTCTCGAGGATATCCTCACGGTCCCCTTCTCCCATGCGCAGATATTCCAAGTCTTCGAGAAGAGTGCTCAGATTGCATATCGCAGCCGGCCAGATGAGTAGGCACAATTCGTGGGTTCGGGGTGCGTATGTGGCAACTAATTTCACGACGTGTCGATGGTCAAGCTTCTGCATAGTCAAGCTCTCCTTGCGCAAATCATCAATAGTAAACCCGCGCCGGCGTGGGATTCTTTTGCGCGCAAGACAGACAGACCCATAGGAGACCTTCTCAACGCGACCGAATGCGCCATATCCAAGGTCATCGAGTTTAGCCAGTTTCGTATCGAAGCGCTTCGCATCGGGACCATTAAAGAGCGGTTTGTTTCTGCGCAACCAATGTCAGCAACGAAGGTATGCGCGGCTCGTTACGGCTATAAACAACTTACATGCCAGGCCAGCTATCGTCATCGTTCCAGCTTTCTATAATGCTAAGTTCCTGGAGTTCGCGCTCAGCCTCCCATATACGACCATAGTGCTGGGTCGGGCCTGTTTGCCCGACTCTGGTCCATCCCCGGGCCCAGTCGCCCATACTTAGGGACGTTGAGGGTAAAGCAGATGTCGTCGAGAGTGCGGTCGTGGTTTGCGAAATAGCAGCGCCGTCAGAACGAAACAGAAGCCATTATGTAACAACTCGCTACCTCTATTGGTTATATGAGACAAGGTTGATTGACCGGATATATTCGTTACAATTAGGAAAGCAAATCAGACGCACATGCTGGATGCGCCGGGGGAAAGATGAGTGATGATATGAGCTTATGAAACGACAGAAGAATAAAGTTGTCTGTCTGTTGGTGGGGAGAAATTGAGTCTGGGCCCCTGTCACAAAAGTGGCAGTGACATTTTGGTGGCCTCCGTGCAGTCGGCCAGCCCAGTACTCAATTAGCCCATTAGGATTACCCTGAAGCAGGGTCTTTTGGATTGGACAGCTACAGATAGGACCAATTGAATGCAAACCTCGGATGCATAAATATTCCATGTAAATTGTGAGGATACTCTCGTTTCTTTCATCCTTCTACATACGTTAGAGCGAATCCGGTTGGTCTAAATAATAGATTGCTGTTTCTCTGTTTTGCATTTGCTTGCACACAAACTTTGGTCCCTGCCCAGATTCCTCCCCGCTTTTGGACACTGCCTCCTCAGTGGGTCAAACGTCGCTCCGATCCGCTGGAACCCACTAACCATTTAAGGCTGAGCCATGACCAGCCCCTCTGATGCTAGATAGTTGATGCCTGGCTGCAGGTTCCTCATAACCTGTTTCGAGAGGGTTGAGCGGTCAACAGTATGCTGTGTAACAGGACAGAGATTTATCCTTAGAGAAACCCAAATACTTGATAAAGAGTTTAATAAAAGACAGCAAGCAATTGAAAGATTTGGGTTCTGAATATGATGCTAATATTGATTGATCATCATTTTTCTGACGCTAGTCGATAAGCAGACATCGATCGGCATCAGATCCCGGCCGATGCACAGCCCTTCTCCATCTTCACCACCAACCCCAATACCATCTCACACCTCTTGTCCCTTTGTTTCCGCCATCATCTACGCCCCGTCCTCGTGTTTTGCTCCGTACCCTCCGTGTATCCCCACCCCGGCATACGGGGCACGGCCGACAGAGCTCCGGGCTTCACCTCCGGCGTCACCGGAGTCGTACACTCTTTCACTCGGGAGTTACTCCTGACACATACAAGAAGCCCAGGACACGCTTGACTAGTCTGTATTTCTGGCTGACCATCGTATGATTCATATTCATTAGCCCCCTTGAACCTATCATCCCTACGGACTTCATTCAATATAAATCAACAAGCATGCTTGAAGAACCTCAGACCGCTCCGGAGTCGCTGCCAGCGCGGAAGCGATCTAAGGCGTCCGAGGAAACCGAAGAAGATCGGAGTAAGAAACGATCAAGAGGCCGACCACGTCTTGACACCAAAGATGAGACGGCTCAAGATGTGAGTCTAAGCGACGAGTCGAGTTATTAACCCCCCCAATCTCATTCTAACTAACAATTTTTACAGCGACGTCGAACACAGATTCGACTGGCTCAGCGGGCTTACCGTAATCGCAAAGATACTGCTATTTCAACCCTCGAGGACAAAGTCAAGGACCTTGAGGATGCCAATGAGAACATGAGCAAAGAGTTCATGAGCTTTTTCGACTTTGTTCTCTCTCAAGGAATGCTCGAGGCCGCGCCAGAAGTTGCAAGGCGTCTAAACGATACAACCCGCAAGTTTCTCTCACTTACACGGAAATCTGCTGAAGACTCAAATCGCGACGGCGTGGAAGATACCCCAGATCCTACGCCAACACAAGAGCAGGTCGTAACGCAGTCCCAGGAACGGCACCCATCTGGCTCTCACTCTAGCACGTCCGACTCGGGGAGTGGTGAGTTTATAATACCGAATCCACCAGCTTTCAATGCTGCTTCTCAGGGAAAGAGCACATCTACACCGCAAAGAGCGGACCGCACCATACGGCAACAGGCTACTCCTCCTCTGAACCTACCTTACGAAATCATCACAATGCCAACTACAGATAATGCAAGTTTTCCGGTCTACGATACTCAAACTCCCGTCAGCTTCGAGCAAAACCCCTTCCTTCAGTCGCCTTTTCCCAATGTTCATTCTCCATCCACTTATGCGCCGCAAGAGCGGAGCTTTGGTCGCCGCCTTCAGAGAGCAACTTTAGAGGCTGGTCTTCGATTAGCATCGATGGCTAATCCGCCTCCTCATCGTTATGCCGAAGTCTTTGGATTCTGTCTGCTATTCGAACCCAGGGAGTCTATCATCCGCCGCATATCCAGCACACTTGCTAGAGTGAGCCAGGAGTCGATGTTTGTATGGAGGTACCCTTTCACAAACCTGGGCGGTTCTGGGACGTTCTTCCCAAATAACGGAGAAGCCGGAGGAAGTACGGCAACGGGTCTGACTGGAAACGCAATGCCAATAGGGAATCAAGGCTTGGCTCAGCATATGAAGCCACAGGAGATGACTGGGTTTTCAATGGGTCCTTTTGACCCGGACGTCGAAGCCACCAAAGGGGATCGTATCGACGCTCGCATGCGGATGATGTATAAGGGGTTCGAGGGGGACTTCTTTGACGCAGATGAGGTGGAAACATATCTACGTCAACGAGGTATTGTAATACCTGCTAATGTGGATTTCATCGATGCCGAGATTGATATCGGTTCGTTCGATGAGTCTCCAGACCTTTCTGGGCTGGGAACGAGTAGTAGCTTCTTCGGGGCGCAGCAACCCCCTGCGTCTAGCCAAGGGCTTTACATGCCATCCCAGCAAGCCACAAGCGATATACAAGACATGTGGCAAAGCACTATACCTACTACCCTCGCTGCCACTACAGCATCCATGACACAAGCTCCTCTTATGGCACCTGCAATGAGCGTTGATTTCATGAGTCTCTTGCCAACAGTTGGGAATACTAATCCTGGGCAGTTCGGAACGGGAATGGGGTCTCTCATGGATTCGTCTTACTTTTCTCGAGATTGGGCCACGGATGCTAGTTGGATGAAGACAAAAGTAACGGTGGATGTCAATCGACTAGTAGCAGGTGAGTATATCGACTTAATGCTATTAGGTCAGTTGCTGATAGGGTAAAGAAATGACGAGCAGGGCAGTCTGCCTGGGTCGCACGCCAGGCTTACGACCAAAAGATATAGACAGAGCAGTCAAGTCGGCTATTGTATTGACGCAGGCATAACTGTTTATTTCCTGGTTGTTTCTTAGTGCATATTATATACGTTGGAGGTTTAAGTAAAGCATGAGTGAAGAGGAGCCTGTGAATATTGGTCATATTCAATGGCTTCGGTGAGATTGCATGGTGTTTATGGGTTAATGAAACTCCTGTCAAACACTGGGAGTTGGCTGAAGAAACTTTCATGTATAATATTATGGGCGTATATCCTTGAACACCCTCTGTGGGCAATGTTTAAATTGAAAAACTGGCAATGTTATTATGCAAAGATGTGAATACTGTTACTGCTTGGGTTGTCGATTATGAGTGGGGCTCTGTATCATATCGTAATGTTACTTAATCTCCAACGATCAGTGAGGGGAATGGTCAACCCTTCACATTTCTCCATCTTGGTTATCCTTTTAGTTCTCTTGGCCACACTCATTAGTGATGGAGTATAGTGTCCATGACCAAATACTACCGAAAGTGAAGCCTCGTCTCATCATTCATGGGGGCGCAGGCAACATTCAACCCGATACATACCCACCAGAACAGTTCCGGGCTTATCGCAAAGCTCTCATTGATATTGTAGGTTCATATACGATGACATGACAAGTCGCATTTTCTCAGATACCTAATTACCGTCTTAGGTCACAAAAACAGACCAGTACATGAAAAGCCAGTATGAGATAATATCGGAAAAGTCGCCCAAGAAGCTCCCTTCAGCTTTAGATACCGCGACTTACGCAGTCCGTCTTCTGGAGGATAACCCCCTATTCAACAGCGGACACGGCGCTGTATTTACTCGCGATGGAGTTAATGAGCTGGAAGCCTCAGTCATGGTATCCCGTGGTTATAAAAAGCGAGGGGTAGGTGTTATGGGCATCCGCCATGTGAAGAATCCCATCCTTCTTGCTCGTGCAATGCTTGAACATGGCGAGGACGATCTTGAGGCTCATTCTCGAGGAGCTAGCCGAGCCGATCTTGATGTCCCGTCTGCACAGGGTCATACACAGCTATATGGAAAGGCAGCTGAGCAACTAGCAGAACAGTACGGACTAGAGCTAGTTGACCCTGGCTACTTTTTTACCCAACGTCGCTGGGATGAGCATATTCGGGCTCTGGAGAGGGAAAAGCAAGGCCAGGGGCAAGCAACTTGGAGTATGACTGAGTATCTACCTCAAGGGACATGCGGAGCGGTCGCGCTCGATCAGGACGGTATTATCTGCGCTGCAACCAGTACTGGAGGTCTAACGAATAAGCTCACTGGCCGTGTTGGCGATACTCCGACTATTGGGTCAGGTTTCTGGGCTGAGGAATGGACCGAGGATGGTGATCCGACAGGGTCGTCGATCTGGGATCGCTTGAAGAATTCCGTAACTCAGCCAGGCCCCTCGCTGGTGCTTAGCGATGCTCTGAGAGGTACATTGGCAGACTGCTTTCCTACTCCCATGATGTATACTCCCTTCGAGACGATGGGCAAACACTTGTACACCACGAGATCGATTGGAGGTTCTGGAACTGGCAACGGCGATTCGTTTCTGAGGACAAATGCCCTACGAACCCTGGCAGCTATGGCAAGGTGGAAGCCTGAGTCAGGATCTAAGGCTGTAAGAGATGTTGCGGGCCCAGGTGGAGAGTTGGAAAGAAGTGCTGGTGATAGATGGCGCCGGACAGGAGAGGGTGAAGGTGGCATCATTGGAATCGAGAGTACTGTCGTTCGTGATTCGCGTGGTCGAGTCATTGAAACTCGGTCTGAGGTCCTGATGGATTTTAACTGTGGAGGCATGTTTCGAGCCTGGATTGATGATGAGGGAAAGCCCCAAATGAGCATCTTTAGCAATGAGCCATCGAGCGACCTATAGACACGCTAGAAGCAAGATGAGTGGCCATATGGTGGAACAGGGAATGTCATTTATATTCTTTCTGTACCCAATCCGCGATAAACAAATGCAGCATAAACATCAGCAGCGGGGATTTTCCATTCCCATTTCTTTTCGAACCTGCTGGTTCCACATGCACCTCCAAGTTTCTCTCCGTCGCTTGGTATAATACACATTCGCTCTCTTTTCCTCATCAGACATAAGTTAGTCTGTATTCGCAAGAAGTGTGGCAACTCCATCGCTAAGCCAGAATCCGCCTTCCCGAAACCCTTCCTTCTATTATACATGGAACGCCGACCCGATGCGAATCGAAAGGATTAAAACGTCAGCCAGATTTTTTGTTCGTGGTGGTGGTGATAGTGGTGCTTAAAATACAAGCGGCCTGGCTTTTCCATAGCCTGGCCTGCAGAATTTGTATGGTCGTCGTAGTGGAGTTGAGAGTGGGGGAGTCGAAGATTGCTCGATCGTCGTTCATCGATCGTAGTAATTCATTTCGTCAAAACTTGGTTCACAGAGTAGCCTCCTGAGGCGGGGGCTGAGGAGCTTCTAACTTGGTGCTGCCAGCAAGCATCTTGGAGAAACCGATACCAACGCCTTCTATGACGGCGAGAAGAACAGCACAACCGATAGCACCGTTTCGGGCGGCCTTGTAACCACCACGGATGGCAAGGGAGCCACCGGTGAAGAAACCAGCGATGATGGCGTTGTATGGATCCTCCTTCTGGCGAACACCCTTCACAGCGCAGTCGAATGTTGAGAAGAGACCACCCCAGACACCAAAGTTACCACCGAGAACCGGGGCGCGCATCTTGATGGCTGTAATAGCGCCAATGCGTCGCTCGCCATAGGGAGAATTGCGGAAGCCCTTGATTCCGTGCCAGATAGTACCACCAATGGCCTACCGAGGTGATGTTAGCTGTGTCCTGGTTTATGCTTATCGTAATTGTCGCCATAATCCATCGCACATCGAGAGGGTCTAAACTTACGCCCATACAAAAAGCACCACCAAAGTCATTAAGAATGACCCAAGGGCAGGGATCTCGTCCGTGATCCATGGCTGATTATGTGTATTAATATAGTAATGGCGGAAAGGGCGAGGGCTCGAGGACGAGGCTGCTGAAAGGCAAGATTTGGGTATGAAAAATGTGAGGTCGCTGCAAAAGGTTGCGGCCAACCGGACCTTGAATCGCGCAACGAGTGATTTTTTCGGGGGCGGCCGTTGGATTATCCGAGTATCGATAACGGCTTAAACCGGCCTCGGCAACTCGAGGTTTCCATATTAACCAACCATGATCACTTCTGTCAGAAGAGGAAGCAAAATGGATATAATGTCAAATTGCATGGTAACCTCTAAGTAAGCTCTTGGATTCTCGGAGAGCTTGTCTCTTACATGATGCAATCGAAGAGCTTTTAGTCAAGGTATTCTTCGTTTCCTTGCCAGTGGAGGGTTTCATCAGTTGTCCCACTAAACCCCAGATCCCCGTCACCGAGAGCGGAGCCAACGACATGCCTATTCAGGCTCGCCGAATAACCAAGTGAAGTAGTGACCCATGTACTTTTACTATGCTATGAAATCGATATCTATTTAAGAGAAACCCTTGTGCTCATAAATGTGAATGGTTTCGATATCCGTCAACTATACACCATGCCTCTCCAAGTCTTACCAGCCTCTGAAGTCGATGCTCATAGAGCTTTGGCTATTGAGGAAGTCGCCTATGGCCCGAGCCCAGTAGGAGCAGTTCTATTCCCAGGAGGACGAACTGATGATTCCAATGCAAGAGTCACGGGTCTTATCGAGTCGCTACACAAGAACGCGGTCTGCCGCTGGGCCAAAGTTGTTGATACTGATATAGACAACGACGAAGACCAAATGATTGCCTTTGCTGAGTGGTATATCTGGGACACTCCTCCAACTGAGGAACAGCATTCATTCTCGTCTTACCGGGGACCGACCTGCAACGCGGAAGCATGCGAGCGCTTTTTTGGAGGCATGAACAGGATGAGAGTGAATTATATGAAAGGAAAGCCATATGTTTGTATGTTCCAATGATATAAAGTCATCAAGGTACACTCTCAAAGTAACTAATATCCTCAGATCTGAAAGCGTTAAATACGGACCCAAAGCATCAAAGACGTGGAGCAGCCTCTCTTTTACTGAGCTCGGGGCTCGAAGAAGCTGATGGCCTAGGTATTCCTGTGGTTCTAGAGTCTTCAGTCCAAGGACGAAAACTTTATGAGAAATTCGGATTCAAGGAGGTCGATCGAGATACGACTGATTTTTCAAGCTGGGGTGGTCCTTCGGATGTCACGGTTCCTTTGATGGTTCGTCCTGTCGGAGGTCAATCAACTAACAAGGAGAGTCAGTGAACAGTGTGTTGATGAGAATCGTCTACTCAATATCTTTATACAACTGGACCACTACATTTAGATACATGTTACATGTGTATTCAATGCGATTATAGCCTTGGTTGGTTGCATCTTAATGTTGCTGAACTATCAAGCTTTCTGATCACCCGGTGCTATTCAACAGGCATACGTTTCTGGTCATTCCACGTATGGAATTCTAATGAGTCAAAATATGCGAATGCCATTGTATCTTCGTTCAAATGTGATACTCTAACTGCCTCGGAGGATATTTCGGTTACAAACAATCTTGCTCATAGTGTCTTTATTATATAGAGTTTGGCAGGGCTACTACACTAGGGCTCGGAGTTGCACTGAGACTTCAGATTCTATCAACAAATACATAATAGAGTTTTGCATATATCTGTAAAGTCCTCGGCAGGAAAAATATGTCCCCTTGAATACTCTGAGAGCCTTGATTTTTACTGTACGATGGTAAGTAATGGTGAGACAGGCAGAGTGCATGCTGGAGCATTACGCAAGGTAGGTAGTTGACTGTCCCGGATTTTGTCAGATTCCATCTTTTAAAGCATTTATTTAGAATATTGAGCTTTGTAGATAACTCCAGATACATCTGCGATTAAGTCATTTTAGAGGTAAGAGTGCATCTAATGTGGCAGACAGAGCTGCGGCCGAAGCGCGCCATGAGCTTTCATCTTTTTAAGTGGCTCGCACGAGACCCGAAATTCTGGTCAACTGGAGCAAATATGTATAATTCAGAATGCCTCTTTTACGATGATTTCTGACTGAAGCAATGACAAAGTCAAGTAAGCAGAACGCAATTGTTGACTGCCGTTATCTGATCATCTTATCAATGGATCCATCCCACCGCGTTAATTGATGGAATCTTCGGAAGACCCTGAAACCGCTGGTTCGTTAGGGGCCGGATGGCTGGCTATAGCACGTGCACACCCAGTAATCGAAAGGTTCATGGCAGGTTCAGTGCGTCAGTGGGGCCATTGAACCCGGTATTTCCATCATCACTCTGCATCCATCATCAAGTCGAGTCGCGTTGGACACGCCAGGTTTTAGTTCTTGCATCACGTCAAGTCCTTTTTATGTGTTTTGAGTAACATCAGTTTCAAGCCTGCTATTTTTATATATCGCCAATGTCTTCAGAGGAATTGTCTCTGCCTGTTCTCCCCGCCGTGTCGTGGGATGAGCAGTCACAGACCTTCAGCAACAATCCTCGGAAACGCGTCCGCAATGCCGGTTCCAAGCACGCGCCATCTTCGACCTTCAACAACTCAAGTGATCCCGCCATATTCTCCAGTGATGATGATCCAGCATTGGACAATTATGTAGAAGGGAGAAGGAAGAAGAGATACATTGGTTCATGGTTTCAGCAACACCCCACCTCTTCTGACTCAACCTTCAGTGAGATTCACGTGCCCAAGCAGAGGCGTCAATGGACGCGACAGGCAGACAGTGGTGTCTTCCTCGGCAGTGATGGCAATGAGAGCGATGTACTAGAAACAGTACCTGAAGTTCCAAAGCCCAGACTTCCACAGCTTGATCGCGTTGTGCGCCGCGTCTCAAGAGCTGAGCAAGTTGCGCGCGATAGAGTTCGTGCTTGTCTTGATGCGGGTGAAGAGACAATTGATTTTTGGTCATTGGGGCTGGAAGATGTCTCCAATGATTCCATCAGTCCTTTGTCACAGTTTACCTGCATCCCCGTGGTGACCAAGGATGTGGCTTTCGAGCAGAAGGACCCGGAGCTTAAGATCTACATGGCGCAGAACCGTTTGACACGGGTCCCTGGTGCTCTATTCGACTTGACGTACCTCACCATTCTGAGTCTCCGTCACAACAAGCTCACTGAACTCCCCCCGGCTATCGCGAAGCTTCATAACCTCAAGGAACTCAACTTGTCACACAATCGTTTACGGCATTTGCCAGTGGAGTTACTTGAACTTTTTGCACCAAATAGCAAGCTTGACAAGCTTGCTGTACACCCTAATCCCTTCTGGCAACCAAATCAGAGCCTGGAACAAACCGATGACCAACTTGACAAGATGCTCTTTTCATGGACTGAGTCAGGAGCCTCGGCCACACCGCGTTTGGCGAGTCGTGCACTAGGTCGTACTCCTTTACAACTCTCGGATACCACGGGAAGGGTTCTTTCAGACTTCAGGTTTCCAACGGATCATACAAAACTCGTCCTGCCCATTGATGAAGGGGAGCCCGAGTTTTGCTCATCATCGTCCGTCTCATCCATGACCGAGTCACAACGTCTAGAAGGTGCAAGTCGCGTGCCCAGTCTTCTTGAGGCAGCTCTTCGAGCCTGCTATTCCAGCACTCAGCTTTCAGAGATGCCGTATTACATCCCGGAAGGGCTCAACCATCTCAGAAAGCTCCTCGAGCGAGCACAAAGGCAGAAAGAGGCCGGTGGACTGACGTGTTCATGCTGTCGAAAACCAATGGTCATTCCCACCGTCCAGTGGGTTGAGTGGCGGGAAGTTCGGACTTGTAGTCAAATCAACAATCAGAATTCCTATCTTGTGCGGATGACACCGTTAAGTATGGCAGAGGGTGAGAGGACGATACCATTTGTCCATCGAGGATGTTCATGGCGATGCCGGCCGGGAGAATTAGATAAGAGCAGTTGGGAATTGCCGAGTGGAAATCTTGTTCCTGTGACAGATGAGGAAAGTTAGCAAGCATATTTGGATACATGGCGTTTGAAGCAAAGATCAGATTGAAGAGCGTGTTAGCGATACCTTGCATTGTGTTTCTACAAATATATTGCCCCATCTTGAAATGTGTAGTTAATTTCGATACCTCGGAGACAACCGCTGAAGCTCTCTTGTGTCACTGCTCATGGTCTCGGTCACTTACACGGTCGGACAGATCACACACTATTCCTTGTCTTTCATGGGAGTGATCCCGGCTTCCCGGATGACAAGACAAGCAACTCTCCACTATTGTTATCTCTTGGCCTGCAAGGGTCACATTGCGCACTCCTGTCAGGGATGTGATTCACAAATTATGACAGATCGCGTGAAGAAGTTTGGGAAGGATATGTACTTTGTCATGCCCATTCTTCATTACGCGTATATCGCCATAAGGCCTCTATAATTTTGGTTATGGATATTTCTCATCTTAGACTTGACATACAGTAGGAACGCATTATGTATAAAAGCGTCCCTTACTCGACGGTTTTCACATATGGTTTCCGTCCCTGTTTTGTGCCGAATTGACCAATCGGTTCTTAGGATTTCAAAGAGAATGGACAATATTGTGTCCAATCCCTTGTTGAAGATTTGTCATAAGGAAGAACCGTGCAGGCTTTCTGTCACATCTGACAAGAGCCGGAGCAGCTTTTCCATCGCGACTTAAAATCGGGGCAATGATATTTGAACCATGTGGGACGCATACCGTTGGAACGATCGGTTTGGCCAAAACAACACATGCTTTCCAAACAACGATTAATCCCAGTCATCATCGTCACTGTCGACATTCCGTGATCTTCCAGCGGTTCCCGTCTTAATAGTCTTGCCAGCCAATTTCTCCCCCCCAGCATCCTCGGCAGCTTGCCTTCTCTTGGCAACGCGCATATCAGAGTCGGGTACAGCGCCAACTTCAACCAGGAGGTTGTCAATTTGTTGCATGCTTGTTCGGACACCTCCAATAGTCGCTAATGTTACGATCTGCTTGACAATGTCCCCCTTGTTGTAAACTAGAATGGTTGGGCAGTTTCGGTCGGGATAGTTCTCGATAGCTTGGCTGGCTCGAATTTCGCAGAACTTGATCTCGCCGTACTCCCTCGCAGCTTGTCTCCATAGCTCAGTCAAGACTCGCGACTCAATGTTTGTGCCCATTGCGGAAGTAAGGTTGACAAGAACTGGTCCATTTTGTGATGCGTCTGTAACTTCGCGCTGATACTCGGGTTTCGATAGAGGATATACGCTTCCATGTAACGCCTTCTTTTGCAGGCTGTTCAACTCCGCCATACGCTTTTGGCGATATTGCTCCAAGAAAGCTTCATCTTCATCGTCTTCAAGTTCGTCTAACTCGTCAAGGTCCTTGCCTTCCAATCGGTTCTCATGTGCTAGTCTGCGTCCTTCAAGAATGGCCTCCTCGATCATAGGAGTTGGGCTGGGCGGCTTCTCAGGGATAACTCCATGTTTTCGAAGAATATCATTCCTATGGCGGGGTTAGAGCTAGCTCATGGGTATGGAGGGGTAGCAGAGACTTACCATTCTGTATCTGCGTTTGGGTCGTCAATAGGAACATTAATACGCTGTTCTAGGGGATTGGACATTTTGAGAGAGTGAAAAGATAGGACTAATTCTTGAACAAGTCCCTGTTGTACAATTTGTATTGGCTAGAAGTGGTAGCCTACGACTGACGCAGCTCAACTTCAGGCTCCTAATCATGGCTTACGTACAGGCAGCTAGCAAGCAAAGCTCAATCTATGCATAACTCGCATAAACCCCACAAAGCATATCTCTGCACAAGTTCTATCCGGCGCTATGTTCCACCGAAACTGGCCACCGCAATTTTGCCGATTCGTCTTTGTCACGTGTGTGGGCTCTACAACCCTAGAGAACTAAGCCGTATTGAGCCATGAAATCCGCTCAGAGGCAAGAACGAGTCGTCCCCCTCAGAGCCACCAAACTTTTCCTCGCTTACCTCCTCCCACCCACCTTGCGAGCCTCAAATCTGTTCCCGGATTTCGTCAAGCTTTCCCATTCTCGCAAGAAACCGACAAGACTTTTTCGAGAAAATCAGACAAGATGGTAAGCGACGGTCTTTTTTCTGACGCATTTTACGATGGACCTACGATGGGAGAGAGGTGGATGGACAACAACCACGTGTGTGAAAGTGGTGGAAATCATCGACTCGAAAAGATCTTGCTGCCCGCGGCAAAAGCATCAATTTGATGGAACACGGCATTTACGGGATCATGGGTGATGGATTGGACTTGCTGAGGATATACACAAGATGATGGAACAAGCTGGCTGACTCTCCGCCTTTTCAGGTTCTCGCCGTTGATCTTCTGAACCCTTCCCCGGCCGCTGAGGCCAAGAAGCACAAGCTCAAGGTACGATGCATCGACAAATTTTCGTCACGACAAACCATCTAACATTTCTAGACCCTCGTGCCCGCCCCTCGATCCTTCTTCATGGACGTCAAGTGCCCCGGATGCTTCACCATCACTACCGTCTTCTCTCACGCCCAGACTGTCGTCATCTGCCAGGGATGCACTACTGTCCTCTGCCAGCCTACCGGTGGTAAGGCTCGATTGACCGAGGGCTGCTCTTTCCGACGGAAGTAAACTGCTTCGCGGCGGTTTATTTCCTTGGGTACTCATGACTCTTACGGTTCACCTCATGGTGGTCATCTCGGATCTGCAAAAACACAACCTCGACATGGACGGATAGAACAACCCGACGTTGCGATCATTTACCAAAACTCTTTGCAGATAGAAGATGGGGCACCCAGAATAGGGGCGTTATGGGGTCTCCGGATATCTTGCATGGCACATCATTCTTCTTTTTGTTTTTCCGTTGCGCGCCTTGTACCAAAGAGTCGTCTCGAGGCAGGAGGGAATAAAAAAGCACTGCATGGGTGGAAAGCTGGAGAAAGCCTTCACGAGTGTCTGGACTGGTCTGGCTAGGCCGGCCGGATGCGAGGACGTGGAAACGCTGGTTGATGATCGCTTCATACCCGGGTGCAGTGGGTAGCGGAGGATGGTCACTGTGCTTTTGCGAAATTCACAATGGTTTCCACATCACCTTCTTGTTGACGTGAATGCTTCTAGTCGATGCGATTGAGTTGTGATGCTATCGTGACTGTCGTAGAGCATCTTTTGTTAATGATTCCCATGATTCCATGATTTCCATTTCTTCCTAATCTACTATCGATGCTCTTCACCAGTGCCATCGCTGTTGAAACGAATCGACTTAATGGTTGGTGGCGTACGGCGTCATCGATAGTAGCCTAGACCCCTCATCCTACCGGGCTACGTGCTCGTCGACTCACCGGGTGACCCGATCCAAGATCCTCATCCGCTCTGCCGCTTACGAAAGCCTAAGGCAACTCAGCTAGAAAGTAAATTAATGTGAACTATTTTATGAGACCCTGGAGAACCAATTACCCCGCAAAATGTCTTGCGAAGGTATTTCGCCTTAAACTCGATGCATTGTAGTTCCATCCATAGTTGATAATGATTGGATAGACGGTGGATCTTGATACTTTGAAGACTTATGCTTCAGAACATCCAACTTCGGCAGGTAATCACTAAATTTACTTGACTCATCATTGAATCTCTGTCTCGTTACATTTGGCCTACTTAGATATGAAGATCCCAGCGAGAAACAATACACCGTCAACCTTGGCCGTTTCTTACTGCTCGCGTGATAACCTTGTGTGACATTGAGCCTAGGAGGTTATTCAAGTTTTCCTGGGCCAATGGCAAATTCGAAGTGGATCCTCAACTCGGTCAAGCAAATTGAATTCGACCGCGAAAGTGCCAGAATTTGCCAGGCCTTCTTTTCGCCACCACCTTGCCTCTCGTCTTCATCCTTGTCGATCCTTGGGGTCCAAGAAAAATGAGGCATTCAGATGTCTTCTCATGTCGAGTTTATGCTCCTATTCGGATAGATTCTTGATCATATATAGTGCTAATATAATAGAGATGTACTCACAGCTCAGGTATTCGTTCATGTAACTTCCATGATATGTCAACAGCATTTCCGTCTATTTCTTGTAACCTCTCGCTGATCAGATAAATATACTGTGAGATGACTCAGCGGGCCAATAGCCATTTCTCCAAATTATCACTTTACGCGAAAGCGGCACGACTAGATCGCGTCGAAACGCGGGACGGCATTACCCACAGTGAGAAATTGCTGTTAAATGATTGGGCTGTCAAAGCCACGCTGGGGATCGTCTTCGTCTTGGGGCAGGACAGGGGCCCTTCACTTCTTGGCCCTGTTCCTTTTTCTCTCCCCAGCAACAAGCCAATATTGGCCTTTTGTTCTTGTTTCACCCAAATGCCCCCTCATCGCTTTGTTCTCCTTTTGAACCCTTGTTTCCTCCCCTCGATTGCGACGTCATCTGCGTTTTAACAAGAGCTTACATCTTTTCAATTCTGTCTATTGACACTCTCCACTCTACCATTCTTGAACTCTGTTTCTGTACTTGACTTTCTTCTCTCGTTGCTTACTGTGAACATTTCTGCAACGTCGATTCCGTCAGCACAACAGTTGACCATTCGTACTGAATCAACTGAATCTTCAACTTCACACAACCTCCTTCAAACCTGCCATCATGTCTACTCCCCGTATCAAGCGTCAATTCGCTGGCGCCTCCGCAGAGCCATCTCAACGTCAAATCACTTCTTTCTTCAATGCCAGATCATCCGACGAGTCTGCAATTGCTGAGGCTGACAAACCCATGCAGCCAGCTCTTCCTTCCAACGTCCAGGCCAACCTTCTCAGCGTTGGTATGCGAATCCGCAAGTCCGTTCCTGAGGGCTACAAGACCAAAGGTACCGGCGCCTTCAAGCTCTGGACAGACAACGCTCCTGTGAAGGCTTCTACTCCCACCGCAAGGGCACCTGGCAAGGGTGCTTCCCGAGAACTCCTCCCCTTCTGCGGAATCAACAAGGTCGGTGGCCTCGATACCCAGCCTGACTTCGAGGACGATATACCAGACCTTGATGCTATTCCCGAGCTCACCATGTCTCAAGAGAGTGCGGAGGGCGAGTGGTATGACGGTTCTCGAAAGCGAATCTTCGACGAGGATGATGATGATATTGACTCAAGTTTTGACATGGGCAACCACGGAAACCCTCGAGTTATAGCTATTCCAGTTTCACGAAAGGGTGCCGGTTTAAGGGGCTTTAGCCAGGACAACCGAAACTCAGGCTCTGATTTTGACGAGGCCGATTTTCTTGTCAACCCCGAGATGGACTTGGCCAACTAAGCCAGAGTGTTGTGTCTTGGCTCAAGTAGAGCTATGTTTGTTTTAATGTTCACTATGAGCTATGTTGTGGTACTGCAGGCTTTGGGTCAGGCGTTCAGGATTATGGTATATATTAATGCTTCAGAGCGGTTGTATGTTATTGGATGGCAAAGATGCATCGGGACTCGCTGTATGCTACATGGAATAAAACAAATCGGTCGTTATAAGACCTACAATTATATCCTTATCCATCAACTTACATTCCAACGAATGGCTCTCGAAATTCGAGCAGATCTCGCTGTCCATAAAACTCACCAGCTACCGTCAAGATCATGTTAAGGGTTGCACGTAGATTCGCTCGCAGACGTTGTTTGGCAGCCTCCTTTTCAGCATCCTCCTCGTCTTCTGATGTCGCTCCATAGTCAATCTGGGCGAGTAGTCGTTCTTTTGCTGCTTCGAGGTTCTCCCGAGGTTCCTGGGTAGCAACTTCACCTTCTTCGGCCTCTGAGTCGGTTTCGATTTCCATGGCAACATCTTCGTCATCTATCTCACCTTCTTCAGCATCAGGCTTTGGCGGAGAATCTGTCGTATTTTCCATAGCTTTGGTTGTTTTCTCAACAACTTGTTCGGATTCGGCGGGTGTTGAATCATCTTCATCTCGTCCAGGGCTGAGAGCACCTTCAACCTCCAAGTCATCCGGGTCAGCCAGCACTTCTTCGTCGCTGCTGCTTTCATCCACAGCTTCGTGAGCACCTAGTCCACCCTCCGCCAACTCTTCCCTCAGAGCCGCCATCTCTGCTAAGCTTCGACCCAAGAGAACTGCTCTGCGGCCAAGGTCACGAATCCAGCCAATTTCGGCGTAGTTCAGCTCGCCCTTATCCGGCATTCTAGCAAGCAATGCCCAGATCCAGCGGCTTGTACGTTCTGGAAGCGAATATCCTTGGCGAAGGAATTTACCACCGAGAAGAATGCGCAGGATGCGAAGTGTAGTGTCTTTAGACATAAGAGCGACTTGAAGTGGATGGGGATCGGTTTCGCGTAGGAGGCGGGACCATGTAGCTATCACAGCGGATTGATTTTCCGCAGGAGCATCAGTCTTTAGTTTAGCCTTTACAACACGGGAGACGGCGTTGGAAGGAAGCTCGGCGTGAAGAATCGATCGTAAGTGGAGGAATTGATCCATAACGGATGCAAAGTAAGCTTCGTTGATGGCGAGTTCTTCGTCGTAATCATCGTCATCCTCATCTGGGTATTCGCCATCTTCGTAGTCGTCCTCTCCGGCCAAGTTGTCAGGCATTGCCATATATGCGCCGTCTTCATACCAGCCTCGAGAATCGCCAATACCAGTTGTGTATATACTCCTGTCTATGGGTTGACCGTCTTGATCTTGGTCGTCATTTCGGAGCTCAAGGGGGAGCTGGGGTCCTATTTGAACTTTGGGCGCAACAAGTAAATGGGGTATTCTGCTCGCTTCTTGTCTGTTGTACTCACCATATCAGCATCCGTGTTCTACATTTTTGCGATCTTCAGCAAAGGTGACAGAAGCGCGTAACGGGATAACATACCTTACAGAGTTTAAATATGCCATAGCTTCAGAATCATCCTCGAAATCTTCCTCTTCCCCCTCAGGGATCGTACTTGTATGGCCATTTCCTGCGAAGACATATTTCTGGCCCCAGGTTGGGTCGATGCCAGAGTTTTGATGTTGTCGCGCTTTTCCGCCTTGGTTCTTTGGTCGCTTTGGTTGGGGAGTTGATGCTTCGCCTTCATCAAGATCCTCGAGCTCTCGTTTGGTCGCCATTTCGATATGGCGCTGCTGTTTAACCGAGCTTGCAAAAGATTAGGATGGACGAGATCAGACCCTTGAAAGACGGATGCAATGACCTTATCGATAAGCATGAAAGCTGCAGCTCATCCCGCTTTTCTGAGTATCACCCTCACTAGCACCTTGAATTTATTTATATAACAAATTCTCACATTAAAGAGTCCACCATGAGTGCATCTCGTTTAAGGCAATTGGCCTGTAAAAACAATT
The DNA here is from genome assembly GCA_002980515.1 of Fusarium burgessii. Classification (NCBI taxonomy): domain Eukaryota; kingdom Fungi; phylum Ascomycota; class Sordariomycetes; order Hypocreales; family Nectriaceae; genus Fusarium; species Fusarium burgessii. Next base: position 5,328 of record PVQA01001366.1, on the reverse strand, counting down.
CATTGCATACAAAGCCTTGCCTGAGAGCTCAAGCACAACCGGCAATACAATGGCGCTCTCATAGTAACTACAACCACTTTGTTGGTCGCAGTAAGTATGAACTCATCTTATTATACAATTTTAACTGACAACCACAGCCAAGCTTGCCTCCGCAGACCCAAATTCCGACTTTCTTCCTTTCATGTGTAAGGAAGTAAAGCCTTTCACTCTCGCCGTCAAAGATAACATCGCAACCTCTGACTTCCCAACACAATGCGCCTCAACTATTCTCTCTTCTCACTCCTCACCGTTCGAAGCTACTGTTGTTCGCCAATTGCGTAAACGTGGTGCAACGGTAGTTGGAAAGACTAACATGGATGAATTCGGTATGGGCTCTCATTCGACAAACTCAGTGAACGGCACAGTGAGAAATCCTTTAGCCAAGGATGACGAAGTGTCAGCCGGTGGAAGTTCAGGTGGAAGCGCCGTTGCGGTACAGCTAGGAGACGCCGATGTTGCACTGGGGACAGATACAGGTGGTTCAATTCGACTGCCCGCGGCCTATACTGGAACAATTGGCTACAAGCCTAGCTATGGCATGATCTCTCGATTCGGCGTAGTTCCATATGCGAATTCTCTGGATACAGTTGGCTTCTTGGCCAAGGATGTCAAGCCGATCCACGACCTCATTTTCAAGACTGGCATGAATAATGAACATGACTCTGAAGACCCAACTTCGCTCCCAGCTGCATCTCGAAAACGATGTGCTTCAACAATACCATCCACTCTTCCCGAACTATCGAGATTAAATATTGGCATTCCTCTCGAATACAATATTGACGAGCTCGATCCTTCGATCCGCGCCGCTTGGGTTTTTGCTGCCTCTGCTCTCGAGGCCCAGGGTGCGACTTTAGTTCCCATTTCTTTACCTTCCACCAAAGAAGCCCTCTGTGCTTACTACGTCCTTGCTCCTGCGGAAGCATCGTCAAATCTTGCCAAATACGACGGTGTTCGCTACGGGAAGCGTGGCGAGGGTAGTGATGCAGTGGGTGAGACTCTTTACTCTGATACCCGTGGTGAAGGCTTTGGTGAAGAGGTCAAGCGACGAATTCTCCTCGGCACATATAGTCTCAGTTCTGAGGCCATAGACAACTATTTCATTCAGGCCCAAAAGGTCCGCCGGATGGTTCAGAAGGATTTTGATCGTGTCTTCCGGCTCGATAACCCCCTTTATGAACCTGAACAGTTTGACTTGAGTGACATGGCTGAGGCCACTGGTATGGAGGACAAAACCGGCCCTGTTCAGGTGGACTTCATCCTTTGTCCTACAGCACCAACATTCCCTCCAGTACTAGAAGACCTCAAGCAGCAGAGCAGTGTGGATGTATACATGAATGATGTTTTCACGGTTCCCGCAAGTTTAGCAGGCTTACCAGCTGTAAGTCTCCCTGCTAAGGTGGAGGGAAGTCGGTTCCCGGCAGGATTACAGGTTATTGGACAATACTGGGATGATCAGAGAGTGCTTCAACTGGCAGAAAAGCTAAAGGCTCTGGCCGCATGATTGTGGGATATATTACAAGCGATGATTTTTACGATATTATGGTACAATAGAACAACTTAGACAGCAATAGTGTCTTGCACATGTCTGGAAGGTTCGCCTATTCCTCTATGATCTTCAAATCGGCATTGACTGGGTATCATTGATATCTGCGGCTAGCTGGATGTCTGCAGTGATCCAATATGAATAGTTCAGGCGCCCTGCAAAGGTATGTGAATAGCCAGATAAGCTTGCAATTGCGCTGCTTCCAATCCCTGTTTTCAAACGGCTTCCTGTCAGCTCACTGTGACTCGGCTCCCATTATGTCTTGTGTCATTGACACAGGCCTTCAGCATTGTATATATCCTCGTTGATAAGGCAATACTTGCATATGGAGCTATGCATGCCTTGTTTATGGCCGGGGTAGAGACTGTTTAGTCCGGTTGCTGTTATAGTGCTATGGAGAATTCCTCGATGCAACACGAGAAGGCCCCAAAGTCTGATCACGAGTCATGCATTATAGTGTTTGCTACTCGGGTCTTTAGATTGCTGTGCTGAAACAGCTCCATAATCAAGGTGAGCGACTCCGACTTCGACTGCGACTGCGACTTCGACTCTGAGTTCTCCTTCTCTCATCGCGATCGACTTCCATAACGTCTCTATCCGAGATCTCTCCTGATTCTTCCCTTCGTCCATTCTCTTTCTCAGCTTCGTCCTCTTCCTCAAGGAGATCCTCAAGGTCACCAAGTGGACTGACTCTTGGCTCCAGGATTTCCAAATCTTCCAGAACCTCTCGCTTTGGCATCTTCCATAGACTTGTACCGCACACTCGATCCTTCGTTAACAAGTCATCCACGAATTCATCCATGTATGTCAACACCACACCCGCCCTTCCTCGCCGTCGAAGTTTGCGCCTATCCTCGAGAAACGGCTCCAACATCTCGTACACGTCCTTCGCTTGTCGAGTGAGTCGAAAGTAGAAGCAAGCAAGTGCGCGCAGGTATTTGAAAGCCTCGCCACCAAATTTCAGGTACTCCATGAGCACTGCGTCACTGGGCGAAAGTTCCAGTAGCTTAAACGCAAGACAGAGGAATGGACTGGGTTTTTGTGTGACACCGTATGTTCCACCGATAAAGTTGACATGCTCTACGACGCGATCGACGATATCCGCTTCGTTGAGCGCAAAGCATTGCTCTTTGTAAAAGTACGAGTCGACGATGCGATCCTTGACGGCCTTTTCCATGATGGTCGCAGGATTGAGGCCGTTTGGCGCAACCGATACATTAGAGCCACGCTCATCGAGGAATCGACGCGCATCTGCGTGCACTGTGTCTTTGTTTCTACTCATTGTGTGTGGCCGTGGTTTAGAAGTTGTCGATTATCGCGGTTGCTGATGGTGGGGACTGTTCAAAGCTTGGTGTTGGAAATCATTGAAGCTTGGATCCGATAAGCTGATAAGGATGTTGCTGTGTCAACGATGTCAACAGTGCAGTTACACAGCGGTCAATGATGACGACAACCAACTCACAACCACCTGAAAGATTCGCAGAGTTGTAAAACTTTTGCGTTTACAATTTTTGCGTCAACGCAATTGTCTATTTATCAAAATGGCTAAATTGCTTCTCACATCCGGCCAGGTGCAAATCATCGCATCAGGCTTCGTCGGTAAGACACATTTTCAAGCTCCCCACCACCATCCGCATTCCAGGTAATCCCATACTAATGAAATATTTCTTAACAGTGGTTGTGTGTACATTCGCTCTCTTCTTTAGTGGCTATATAATCCAGCAAAGAACTCTCAGTCAACTCCGGTCAGCGATTAAACCGAGACAGGAGACACGCCCATCGCCAAAAGTCTATCTACCCGAGAAGTTTCAAGTACGAACGAAAGAGCTCGAGGATGGCCGAGTTATCGACATAGACACAGAAGCAGATATCGAAGTACGGCGACAGCGTCTGTTGGTTGAGATTAAAGAGACGAAACCTAATGTTAACGTTGAGGGCAATGCTGCATTGGAGAGAAATATTGAAATCATAAAACAGTTGCAGGCCAAGGTGGTGGACAAGATGTCGACACCTGAAGGACATGTCGAAGCACCAGTCAAGAATCACAAGCCCGTTAGTAAGGCAAAGAGGAGGAAAATGATCAAGCAGGAGCTCCAGAAGTCAGCTCAGGCTGAGGATGGGCTTTACTACCAACGGAGGATGTGGTGATTGAATTGTATTGCTGCAGTCCTTGGTTTGCTTGAATTGTGCATACGGTAATGAGAACGGGTTATGTAAAATGGATGGTATTTATTAGCATAGATTGGATAGTTTCGCTTGGTTAGTGGACAACTCGTTATGAAATCGACACAAGTTACTCACTGCCTGAACGGATAAGCGCATAGTTCGTGGTGTTTAATTGCTGGAGACAAATCAGCTCGAACTTGAAAGGGAAGCAAAGTATGAGATCTGTACCAAGGCTTTACTGGCAAGGCAATTACAGATTGTACGACAGTTGAAGCAGCGAACTTCGGGTATGCTGTTGAATATAATGCTACCCTGGACAACCTTAGAAGACATGGCCAGTCATGAACTCCACCACATTTATTAGATTTTAGTCCTAGAACGAAGAAATATAACGTGAGAAATCACTGTGCTATGTTGCGTTGCTCATTAAACAAACCCCCTTCTGAAGTTGTCTTGTAGACTATTGAAAGTCGTTTCATACTTGACAATGGGAACTACGTGACTCTTCGGAACCACTTGCCTAGATGGCTCAAATCTATGGTGAGAAGAGCATAAAAAGACTCCCTTAATCATGCTGAACCTAGTCAAGAATGATTTGATCCAGCAGCCGCGTTCAATAAGGCATTTTATTGCAGTGTGTAACAAATAGCTACTCCTACTGAGCAATTGAAGCTCATTCCGTCTCATCAGAGAGCTCTACAGCATCGGTCCAACAGTAGACAATATGATACCTTTTAGATACATTAGAGCCCCTGAAATCTTGATTCTAAAACTAGTCTTCAGAACCTTCACTGTAATACCGAAGGAATATTCCATTATTCAATGTAACGCAATTACCGAAAGAGTGTGGTCGAGAACAAAGGCCATAGCGTTACTTCGATCCTATTCTGGACAGCGGGATCTTATTCCCTTCTTGTCCATAAATCCACATTCATGTTGAGGAAAAGATACTTGGCGCTACATTTACTGAGTTTATGGATCACGCGGTCAGGAATCCCTGAAAGCTATCATGACACCCTATATCCGGTACGAAAGACTGGAAGCCAATAGAAACGCAATGGACCGATAAAGATGTGAGCAGGGATTGCTTGGATCCGGTAGCTTCTGCAGCCAGGAAGAAACGAAACTCATCGGGAAATTGTAGCGACTGATGGAAACCAACAGACCAACCACTTGCTCTCACTCTCCCCTGAACTTGGTGCCTTGAGTAGTGTGATCCCTCGATAGCCATCGAAACAATGCCGGCCAACTGATGGTGTGAAGGACGTTGAATCATGCAATATCTCGTGGAACAGATCGTGATGGCCTCGCTTATCTCTTCAGGCGGCATAAAGCTCCGGCGGGGTCACGACAGGGGTGTAGGACCTATCAAAATGAGCGCTACATGAAGTACATTCTCACACACCTAAATTTGCGTGTGATAGAAGTACCAGCAGTTAGCCGTATTACAAATAGCTACATTACATACTTTGCAGCCATATACGGTCTGCACCCTTCATTTATTTCCTGATATCGGCTGTAGATAACCTCCTTTTTCCTTCTTCCTTTTAAAGGGTCAGGCCTGACCCTGCCGGAAGCCT